>JAUMHB010098354.1:0-10462 GCA_032359685.1 Pittosporum tobira
ATCATATTTAATAATTTTATTATTAGTACTTTCAATATATTGTTGCATATAATTTAAAGCAATATATTAAAATTTGGGTAAAAGAAATTTTTTTGTCAAACATTGTTTTTAATTTTTTGTTTTGTATGTTTATTGGTGCACATATTTATCAAACATTGTTGCCTAATTTATGATTCCATAAGTGGAAGCAAGTAAAAGCAAAAACATATGAAATCAAAAACCTAAAGCAAAAACATGAAAGTAGAATCAATTACCAAACGGGCCCTCAGTTTATGCCTTAACCATATAATATTTGTAGCTGGGGAATGAATATGTAGTTCTATAGTAACAATTTGGTACCCACCCCCTCCTCATTCACCTTAATACCCATTTTTATAATAACTCGAATTTTTTACTAACTCTATTATCCTTTTTGTTTATTTGAAGTAGCATATGTACTGACTGCAAATATTTTACTAGTGGCTTGTCTGAAGGGGGAGCAAAAAGTCCGGAGCCCTTGGTGGGCTCCATCTTGCTTCTCAATAGTGTTCGTCAAGGCAGCAAAGCGGAACAGGCAGTCAAGAGTAGTTTCCTTGAAACTCGAACCTGCTGCAGTGGGCAATCAAGAATAGTTTCCTTGAAGCTGGAGTGCCTATATGTACTTACTTTTGTTAGTTCCATTTTAATTTTAATTTTTTTTTTTTCCTTTTTGTATTCTAGATTATGAACAAAGTAGTAGTAGGAAGAAACAACACCCTTTTGATTATTTTCTTTTTCGCGCGTGTATAATATGCAAGGTGGTGTCCTGGTGGTTCTTCCTTGGAGAATTCGCTTTCATGTTCAACCCCTTTTCATATATGTATCTGTGTTTTGTTGAACTTAGTATTTCTGTTGTTTGTTCAAATATTTGTGGAAAAATAATATACGTGGGATTGTGACATAGAGAGAGCATAAACCTTCAGTGACTAGAGAAGCCGGTTAGCACCTGTCGTTGTCCCTTGAAGCTGGTTTGAAATAAACTAAAATGCTAGCTTTGGTTTACTTTGAAAATTGTTGTGACAGCTGATACTTAAATGCAAATAGGGCATACGAAAAAGTTATGTGCACTCCACCACTTTCTGTTTGCACTTTATTGTAGAATAATTATGTCCCATTTTGACCTTGAAAAAAATATCGGTGTAATAATCTTTTTTTCCCAAGTTATAACTGTGCTTGTGTCATTGCCACTTTAAAATGTGTCAAATGTGGTGCAAGCTGCAGTCAAGAGATGGATTTGGGACATTGTGTCGAACATCTTAGATGCATGTTGTACAGGAACTACAATTAGAATTAAAAAAAACCCAGACATTGATTCATTACTTGTGTCATTTTGTGTATGTAGTCGAAGAACCACTAAAACATGTTGTTACATAGAAAATTGCAAACTACTACATAGAATTCCTCAGGTAGACAACGCCAACTTCCCCGAATTTCATAATTTTCGACTCATCTTGTGGCTTCTGTCATTGACGTTCAACTTCTCAAACCGCTTGAGTAATGCCTATCAAATGCAATTACGAAGCATATCGGCAAACACTATCAATTTAGCATATTAGACAGATATAACAGTATATATATATATATAAACGCCTTAAAATTATGTAGGAATTGATTGCCTATTTTAGACTTCATGACAAATTTTCACTCTATGAAATATTTTTGTATGTAATTACATATAGTTTTTCAAGGTTTACGTGTGTTGTAAATTATAGTAAAAGTGAGTAATTAAATGAGTAATAAGTGTAACACATCAAACTATCCGTTATTGATTTCAATTTGTATATATAGATTATCTTAAATTTACAATTCATCCTCTCTTTTTGTTATTATTGCCGCAATAACTTTAACATAATAATTTTCTGTTGTAGTTAAAAAAAAAATTATTATTATTATTATTATTATTTGTGTTAAATTGACATTCTCCTCAATATTAAATCATAATATGTCTAAAAACACATGTCAACATTACATTTGACATATCCCTTGTATAGCTCGGAAGAAGGATCTTACTTAATTTAGCTGCTGACCTGCTGTAGATAATTTTTTAATCTTATTTTAGTTTTATATTATTATCCAACAACTGTACGTTCATCATTATTTATCAAAGTGTCGTGGACTTACTTGCTCATTAAATAATCAGATTGTATTATTTCCATTGTAATATTAATTTATTTTTGTTATGAGATTATTATTAAAGGTCTATAGTGGATAAGTAAGTTGTGTAATTTTAAAAGACCAATTATGTGCCAGATTTGATTTCCATTAATTTGCTTGGGATCTGGCCTATTTACCTAAATTATAGAGTATTAAAGATACATGTAGCCTTAGAGTCAACAGTAACATATACTAAAGGGGATGAATAATAGATTTCACACTTTCTAAGTTACCCCTTGTAAAATAGGGTCCTAAATTCTTACAAATAAAGACATTATTAAATCTTAAACAATATAAAATATAAGGGTCCAACTATCACCCCTTATTTGATGATGTAAAAAAAAAATTAAATTTTTTTTTTTTTTGTTACATTGAACATTATGACAACAGATGTGCATGAAAGATGAGAATTACAAGAAAAGAAATTTCTTACACAAAGGGAGTCTAAGCCAACAACAGGTTTTCAGTGCCTTGGTTTCTCCCTTCACATATGTTCTACAATATGGTCAACTGCGATCTGCAGTGGAGCTACCTAAACAATAATCTTAATTAACAAGAAGAATTTCATCAGATGACTCATTTGTTAAGATGGAGGAATTTACAGTGATTGGAACGTGGGACTTCTTAAGGACATTAAAAAATATGTTGATTATAGGAGAATTATCTAAATTATCATTATTGTTCGAGTTCTAAATGGTAGACTAGTGGTTTTAATAGTAGATTATATTGTTGGAGCAAGTTTGAGATTATTTGATAAAATAAAAATAAGTTAAACAATTTACATGATTAAACGTTCTTAAAATAAAAATATTGCAATCTTTTTATATATCCAAAAAAAATGAAAGTTACAATCTTTACAAATTGAAGGGATTATTATTTTTACACATGTTTGATATAAGAAGAACAAAAAGAAAGTATTTGTAAAACGTTATCGGATTGTGTTTTCAATTATCATGGCTCAAGTACAGTTTATTCCCGCATACCCAATCAAACAACATGAACAAAAAGTGTGGAAAGAGTCGAGCCGAGTTTATTGAATTCAAATTTGATTAGCTCAGATAAATAAATTTTTTTATCAAGTTCGATTTGTTAAATTAAACAAGTCTTTTATTAAATTTTTAATCAATCAAGTTTCATTTTCTTTTGTAAATAATTTAAAATATTTAATATTATCAAACTTTTAATAAAACGAATTTTTAAAAAATCAAATACAAACTAGATCCATTAAATTAAACGTACTTGTTTAACGAGTTCAACCCAATCCGTTCAAGCCAAACTCTAACTTTGAACCACCTCATTGAACAACCCCCTGCCATGACCAATTTTAGTAAAAAAAAGACTAAATATCTTGGTTCATGTGAGGTTTGTGGCATATAGTCCACCAGAACATCACAGCCACAAACAGACCCGCGAAAATCTTTCAAAGCCACGTGGCAAAACAGTAACTCCTATCTCTCCAAAATCCAAAAAATTGAAAGAATCCATGAACCAATGAGATGTTGCTGATCTGTAGATTTCCTAATCTGCATATCTTTACAACTCTACATAAAACAGCTCCATTCCACTCAGTTGCAGCAAGTAAACTTCTTGTACACTATCCCACTGTGAAGAACATTAGCTGATAACACGGAAAAGCTTTAATTCAGCAAAAAGTATGGCAACATCAGCAATCCAACAGTCTGCATTCGCTGGCCAGACGGCTTTGAAGCCGCAGAATGAGCTCGTCAGGAAGATTGGCAGCTTTGGAGGTGGCCGAATCACCATGAGGCGTACCGTCAAAAGTGTTCCTGAAAGCATATGGTAAATTCAACTACAGTTTATATCGTATACTCCATGCGTCCCATTGTAATTGTCTTATTTTTATCGTCAACTTGACCATCTTTTAATCAAGAAATTGTATTATTTATTTAAATATTGGCGGCGATGAACGTAACAAACTAGTACATTAGTACATAGGGATTATTACTTATAATCATTTCATTTTCAGTCCATATATAACATCACTTCAAAATTCTTAAATGCACTTGTTAATGGTTTGACAGGTACGGGCCTGACCGTCCCAAGTACTTGGGCCCATTCTCCGAGCAAACTCCATCATACTTGACCGGTGAATTCCCAGGTGACTACGGGTGGGATACCGCTGGGTTATCAGCTGACCCAGAGACATTTGCCAAGAACCGTGAGCTTGAGGTGATTCACTGTAGGTGGGCCATGCTTGGTGCACTAGGCTGTGTCTTCCCTGAAGTCCTTGCCAAAAATGGTGTCAAATTCGGTGACGCAGTTTGGTTCAAAGCCGGGGCACAAATCTTCTCCGAAGGCGGGCTTGACTATCTTGGCAACCCTAACCTTGTTCACGCCCAGAGCATCCTTGCTATATGGGCCGTCCAAGTTGTGCTCATGGGATTCGTCGAAGGATACCGAGTTGGTGGAGGTCCACTTGGTGAAGGACTGGACAAAATTTACCGAGGAGGGCCGTTTGACCCACTTGGTTTAGCTGACGATCCTGAAGCGTTTGCAGAGTTGAAGGTTAAGGAGATCAAGAATGGAAGATTGGCAATGACGTCGATGTTTGGATTCTTCGTTCAGGCCATTGTCACGGGAAAGGGCCCAATTGAGAACCTCTATGACCATGTTGCCAATCCAGTAGCTAACAATGCATGGGCTTTTGCCACTAACTTTGTACCCGGAAAGTGAATTGGTGAACTGCTATAAAATTGCACTTCGGTGGCATTCAAGTTCTGTACCTGCTCCCCTTGATCAGTGCTGATACAAGTAATACATAGCAAGCAGAAATTTCAATTGTCGAATATGTTGTCACTTGCACTGCATAACAATCACAATTAACACATAGTTTAGATGAAACATCTACTTTAAATTGCTAAGACATGAAAAAGAGAAAAATTCAGAAATCAGTTCACCTGCTGAGAGAGTGAGAGCTAAAAGCCTTGAATCCAGAATTTCTGGAAACGAGTCAATTCATGCTGCATCAAATACCCAGCTCCACGTAACTAATAAATTCTTTTCATTCAGTTTGGGATTGAACTTATGGGCCAAATCAATGGCGCGGCGCCACATTTATATTTTCTAGTACATAGCAGGCTCATCAAAAAAAAAAATGAAAAAAACAATTCAAGCCCACTTTTGACTTGTCAAATTTGTTTTTTATGTTCCTCAATGGAATTCAATCAGGCACATCCCTAATTTATGCAACGGAAAGGATTGACAGAACAAACTGGACATAGAAAGCAGTTCCTCCACAAAGTGAGATTGTCTTGTTTGTCATGGTTAGTTGGTTACAATGTAGGATGATGATGCTGTTCCAAGAAAATGTGTTTTGACCTAAGAAATATGGATACTTTGGTAGGTTAGCGAATCCTCAAAACCCCAAATGAATCCCAATTTTGATTCAGGGATTCTTCTAGATTCTTTAAGGGCTTCTTTTGTAGTTTTCTTAAATAATAAGAATCACCAATAATAAATACTGCACTAATTAAAATGAATTATATTGTTTATATGCTTTTACTATCTAGAAAATTAGTACAAGAGCTAATTAGTTTTATATATACTAACTTCTCCATAAAATTTTGTTACTCTTGAATGTTTTTACTCGCTCTGTCCTAAAAACAATGTCCGCTATCTCATCAATATGTGAGACAAATTGATAATGTGACAAACATTTTTTTTAAAGACGGAGGGAGTACATTTTATCATGATTATTATATAATAATATTCAAATTCTAATACATGTGCATGTATAATACGTGTATAAATAGATTTATCTTATAATTAAAAATATGCCGAAGCGCCAAACCCTTTTTTGTAGATTTGCCAATCCATCGAATCCCCCTTATGGAGAACCCGAATCCTTGTTTCTTAGTTTTCAACCAAAATAGATTGGGCGTAGTCAAGGTAGTCAAAGTTGTTGACTTTGGGGTCTGTGTGTAGAGCTAAAATTCAGGAAAAGATTGTAAGGTGGCTTAAAGGATTGAGCAACTGATGAGAATGTTGAACTTACTACCGTTACTGTATCAGGTGTACAATGAAACTGAAGGGAAGTCGAACTTTCAAATGACAGGGCTCAAAATTTTTTTGATAGCTAGGGATATCATTTTTCAAAAAAAAATTAGTATAACATATTGAAAATTCACAAGGAAAATTGGGTTTTTAAATAATATTGATTAATGTTAGGGACCGAGGGAGATATAAGAGTTGTGGGGACCATACTCCCTCCAATTTATTTTCTCAAACTCCACTTTTTATTATTAATTTTCAATATGGCACCCTGAAATTCAAAGATTTTAATATCTCTAAATTATAAAATAGTCAAAATAAGTAACCAATTTATGAAATTATAACAATAGGCAATTTTTTTTAGAAAACATCTATTAGAAACCCGAAATATCTAGCATGTCTAGAAAATTTCCTCTCCCTATTAAACATTTGTTAAGGGTTCCCATTTAGGAAGGTCGGGCACTGCCACCGAGTAAAATGTCACCCCGTTCGACTAACGTATGCGCTCCTGCTAGTGTTTATGCCCCTGGACTGATGACAAAATGACCTCTCATACACATCCAGTAATTCCTAACCTGATAATTGGGTGTTCGGAAATTTTCTCATTCTTAGTTCCAGACTGGGGCTAGTTTAACAGGATTGACCTCAATTGCTACACTATCTCATTTACTTAGGTGGACAGTTTTTGTGGCATACAATCAACTAAACATCACAACCAGGAAGATCTATCAGATCCACATGGCACTACAATAACCTCTCCCTCTAAAACTGAGAATCAGAATGGAGATCTATCTCCAACCAACTAACCAATGAGATAGCGCTGAGCTGTAAAATATCCTAATCCACATACCTTGTAATTTCCCTATATTAACATCTTCACAATCCCATTCACTTTCATCAGCTTCCTCAAACCATCTAAAGCACCATCACAAAAGGAATCACTAGGCACAGAAAAGCTTTCACAAAAGCATGGCCACCTCAATCATCCAGCAGTCGGCATTTGTGGGCCAGACAGCTTTGAAGTCGCAGAATGAACTCATCAGGAAGGTTGGCAGCTTCGGAGGTGGCCGCATCACCATGAGGCGTACGGTCAAAAGTGCTCCAGAAAGTATATGGTAAATGCAACAAATTTGTAATACTTAAATAGTTTCAATTACAAAATTAACTCGTGTCAATTTTTTAGCAACTAATTTAGACAGACAGCAATCCTCTTTTCAGACTTTTAGAGTGTCAAGTGACATCTCTATGTTTATAAGGTTTTTTAGCCTATGCTTATTGTTCTCATTAAGGCTGCTTCTACGTTCTGATCCAATGGGGGCATGAGCATCATCTAGTTTATTCCTCACCTAGATATTCACAATATCTATGAACCAAAAAATATATGATATCAAAATCAATCTTGTTTCATTTTCATGTCTATAAGATTCCGCAATGAATTACCAAAGAGTTCATGGCATTTTGTCATAGTAGTAAAATGAAAACGCAACTTTTGATTCTCTTGTCTTAATGAAATTGAGTCGCAGTAATCTATCTCAACGTCTTGAATTTGAAATAGATGTCTACTTTTCACTGAAATGATTTTGGCGACGTAAGACTAAAATTTTATGTCATAAATGAGTAAACATGGACATGGATAAGTAGTAAAGATTACCTGTATAAAACTTTGGTTCTATCTTTGATTCAGAACATTGAAGCAGAATCTGACCAGCATCCTCTGATAATTTAACAGGTACGGACCTGACCGTCCCAAATACTTAGGCCCGTTCTCCGAGCAAACTCCATCATACTTGACCGGTGAGTTCCCAGGTGACTACGGTTGGGACACTGCTGGGCTATCAGCTGACCCAGAAACATTTGCCAAGAACCGTGAGCTTGAGGTAATCCATTGTAGGTGGGCCATGCTTGGTGCACTAGGCTGTGTCTTCCCAGAAATCCTTGCAAAGAATGGTGTCAAATTCGGTGAGGCAGTTTGGTTCAAGGCTGGAGCCCAAATCTTCTCAGAAGGTGGCCTTGACTATCTTGGAAACCCAAATCTTGTCCATGCTCAGAGCATCCTTGCTATCTGGGCCGTCCAAGTTGTGCTCATGGGATTCGTCGAAGGATACCGAGTTGGTGGAGGTCCACTTGGTGAAGGACTTGACAAAATTTACCCAGGAGGGTCTTTTGACCCACTTGGATTGGCTGATGATCCTGAAGCGTTTGCAGAATTGAAGGTTAAGGAGATCAAGAATGGAAGATTGGCAATGACTTCGATGTTCGGATTCTTTGTGCAGGCCATTGTCACTGGAAAGGGCCCGATTGAGAACCTCTATGACCATGTTGCTGATCCAGTAGCCAACAATGCATGGGCTTACGCAACTAACTTCGTACCTGGAAAGTGAAAGTACTGAACTCTTCTCTCAATTGTAAAATTATACTACTTGTTGGAATTGAAGTTCTGTACATGTCCACTTGATCACTGTGATCGTCGCTGATGTATCACAAGAAGACTCCTTTGTCCCATAATTTAAAGTATATTTTTAATTTCGTGCAAAGCCTGTGTATGAATCTGCAGTTCTAGACAATCACAAAAAGACACAACTTGGACAAAACATCAAATTTACTCGAAGAAGTAAGACAGAAAAACAAATTTTCAGAAATCACTAACAGTTGTCCATTTGCCAATCTCAAACTAGCTGGGAAACTCCAAGTATCTTATTGCCTTATTCTCCCTCCTTAACGAACTTAGAGATACATTTCTGAAAAACAACTCGGAAAGCTTTAATTTTACATTTATATTCCTAGAATCCTAACGTTAGCTAGAAATGTATTAGTAGTGGCATGATAGTATTCAATCTACTTAGAATATAGTAATGGCATGTTGGCAACTTCAAGTCACTTTATAGTCTAAAATTAGAAATGTATCTGTACTTTTGGAATTGACTGAAAAAGAATAACTATATCTAATTTTAGAATGGATATTAAGAGGTTGACTATCATGTTGTTCACTAATGATTAACCTGACTCTTTAACTGTTCGTACCTGAAAACTTCCTATAATTCAAAAGTGTAATTAAGTAGATTACTTTTGACAGTAAGTTTCGACCCAAGTATGGTGGTCAGAACCTCCGATGTTATACAGAAAAAAAATGTATTGGAGAATATGCACTAAGACATTATACAAAAAATGCCTCTAACAACTAACAATGGGGGTCTGTACAATTTCATCATGTTCGTCACATAACAGAAAAGTAAAAACTTACCTACGAAGGAAAAAAATCCTGACCTCTCCGAAATGAGTCAACCTGATTACAAGATGCACCAATAATCCATCCAAGAGCATGGTCCATTTTTGAAATAGTAGAAACTGCTGCTATCTGTCACCATAATTTTGCGCTCAAAGATCTTAGAGAGAAGCCTTGTCACCAAGGGCAACCATTATACACACTACACTATGTGAACTGAACTCCCTGATCCCACATTCATTAGACCAAAAGCTACTTCTCTGGAGAATATTATGTCACCTGGATGGTCAGCTACTTTGTCCATACTTTTATGTTATAATTTGTGCATATTCATCTGCAGCTCTGCACAATCGGAAAAAAAATTCAACCTAGACAAAGCATAAAATCTATATTATAAGGAAAACAGAAAAGCAAATTTCAGAAATCACTTCATTTGTCCTCCGCAAGCTAGCTGGGGAACACCAAGTATCCAATTTCCCAATATTCTTTAGAACCAATTCACTAATTGTGATGGTATATCAACCATAAATAAGGTGAATGTATAAGCATTTATATTTTCGACCAAGTAAACAGATTTGCAATTTCCTTTAGGCCATAACCGATATCAGTGAAAAAATTCATTTAAGAAGTAAGAATAAAGAATGGATCCCCATACAATTTTCAATTGGTCAGTCCTATAACTGAAAATTTACCTCAAATGAACAACAGATATCCTAATCTCTATGAAAAGAAACAACCAGATTACAAGTTAATTCACCAATAATCGATGCAAGACCACGACCCATTTTTGAAATAGACCGTTGTCTCTCACTATAATTTCACAGTCATAGATCTTAGAGAGGAGCTGTGTCACCGAGTGAAAATCATTACATACATGAAAGTTCTTCACTGTACTAATTGGACTCCCTGACCCCACATTAATATAAGACCAAAAGCTATACCTAATCTGTCATTATGATTTTCAAGTTCAGCTTCCTTGTCTTTCTCCCCTTCAATACACAACACAACTTAGGTCGTGCTAGTAACATGTTCCATGCATTTCAGTTTCCCCCTCGT
>JAUMHB010098376.1:0-10460 GCA_032359685.1 Pittosporum tobira
TTATTATTATTATTATTATTATTATTATTATTATTATTATTATTATTATTATTATTATTATTATTATTATTATGTACTAATAATATTAGTATTATTATTAATACCATTATTATTACTATTTTCCAGAAGGGTTGAATTTCCAAAATGCCACTAATAGCATATTTACCAAAATACCCTTCTGTACATTATACCAAAATACCCATCTGTAGTAAATTACTAAACTGCCCTTGGGGCGTATTTACCAAAAATTTCACTGTAGCTTATTTACCAAAATGCCACTGTAGCTTATTTACCAAAATGTCACTGCTGTCTATTTACTAAAATGCCACTACAACATATTTACAAAAATGTCACTGTTGCACTAATTACAAAAGTGTCACTGCTGCACTAATTACAAAAATACCACCGCTGCACTATTTGCAAAAATGTCATTGTTGTACTAATTACAAAATTGCCACTTGCTCTTATTTACTACAATGACATTGAGTTGGTAAAATTGGTAAAGATCATGTTAAAATCACTTTTAAATTGGGAATTTAATTTTCTTAAAATTAGAAAATATTATATTATATTCAATTAAATTTTATTTTACTTAGATAATAAATTAGAATATTTAAAAAATATTATTTTAATTCTTTTTTAATAATTTAAATATCATTACGATGTGTTTACACATCATATTTATTATTTTTAAACATCGTATATTTTTATATACGATTGTTATTTTCATTTATACCCGAACAAGGATCCGATGAAGTATTTTAGGGTCAAGAGTACCCCGGGATAAATATGAGGAATAAATTGGACGGAATAAGTCAAACGACAAATTATCAAATAATGACAATTTTGCCATTTGAAATTTTGTGTGCGTTCATGTCAATTTTAATTAGGGATCCCAATAGACTTATTATTAATTTGAGAGTGAGCGAGATATTTGTAAAACGACAATACTAATATTGGGTCGTTATTATTATAGGAACATACGTGAGTGAGGAAGGGAGACCGTTGAACACGAAACACGTTACGTGGAAAACCTAGGAAACACTATTAATGCAAGTTATTATTCTCCGCCTATGTATAAGATATTGTCCACTTATGCATGCTAGTTATTTCATCTGTTAATACGTATGTTTTAAATTTCAGTATACGTATTTGCCATGAATGTACAAATTTAATTACTTGTACATTATTTGTTGTTAATGTTAAATTCTTAAATAATTATGCATATCTACCATGTATAAACATGCTCTATTGTTTGAAGCGTTTATTATTTTCACATGACTCATGATAATTTGAATTCGAATACTGGACATAATTTCAAGACCGGTGTACCGGACCCCTACATGGTTAACTCCTGTAGCTGTGACGTATACGGGCAAGAGTCGTTAAACTTGACTGTGTGTCGAGGATGACGAAATGACTGTGTGTTGAAATTACTTAGTATCGGGCAGAAATGCCACCCAATTTATGTTCAATTGTTCAAATACTTATTGTTGAATGGCATGATAGGATAGTTACTCGTATATTATGCATGAGTTGATGGAATTCATACAAACTCGTGAATTCAAAAATTAAAGTTTTAATGATTCAAAACTATACCATTTTATCTTTTGACGGAATGATCATTTTATTCAAAATAGAGTAATTTCTTGCTGAGCATCTTTCGCTCATTCTTGTTATGTTTTATAAACCTTCCAAAATGGGTCAAGCGAAGAGAAACCTCGAAGGGCAAAGGCAAGATAGAATATTACTGGAATGTTCCTGGATTGTTCTAGCTTGAATGTTGTAATTGAGCATTGTGCGACTTTTGTTCATACTTGTTACCATATTATTGTAAGACTTTAACTTCTAATTAAGTTTTATGCTTTCACTATGTAAATTTATTCTTATGAGCAATCGTTGCAATATATAATAGGGTGAGTTGTCAAATATTGATAACTCAATATACTAAGATGATATATGACGACCAGATTTTCGCGAGGATTAAGAGGTGGAAATTTGGGGCCGTCACAACGGGGATGGTCAAATTCGATGTTCCACTAATCCTTTTGCCACAAAACCTCGCTTACTCTTTGATCCAGTGTGTGTATGTGTGTGTGTGTGTGTATAGCCATGGCAGCCCACTGCCGATCACTACTAGGCCGGCCGACCGGCCAGCCTGTCAGTCAGGCGACGGAGGCGAGGGAGAAGGGGCTGACCAGTCAACTAGTAAATGGTTGACTTGGTCAACTACCTTTTGGCCCAACCGCCTAGTCACTGCAAGCCACTACCATGACGGGCGACCAGGGCGATCGGCCAGTTATTCGGATGATCGAATCTGAGGGGTCGACCAGACCGACCAGACAATAGACAACTTGGTCGACTTGCATTACCCGACTGACCAGTTAATGTCGACCTCTGCTGTGCAGGCCAACCGACCAATCTGCCAGCCTCGGCAGGAGGCGAGGACAAATGGGTCGACCAGTCAGACAGTTGATGGTTGACTCGGTCAGCCGTTATTTGACTTGAATTAGTTTGATTATGTTATTATTATTTTCTTATTATTAACGTTACCATTATTATTATCCTTATTTTCAGAAGGATTTAATTACTAAAATTCCACTGATGGCATATTTGCCAAAATACTTTATGCCTAAAAGGCAGAAATACCCCTCTGCAGCAAATTACTAAACTCCCCTTAGGGAATATTTACAAAAATGCCATTACTGCACTATTTACAAAAATGTCACTGCTGCATATTTACAAAAATGCCACTGCTGCACTATTTACAAAAATACCACTACAACATATTTAAAAAAATGCCATTGCAGCACTATTTACAAAAATGCCATTGCAGCAGTAATTACAAAACGACCACTTACCCTTATTTACAACAATGTCATTAAATTGGAAAATTAGTAAAGAACATGTTAAACTCATTTTTTTCTTGGAAATTTAATTTTCTTAAATTAGAAAGATATTGTACTTAATTAAATTCTATCTTATTTAATAAATTAAAATATTTAAGGAATACTACTTTAATTCTTTTTAATGATTTGAATATCATTACGATGTAACTACACATCATATTTATTGTCTTTAAACATCGTATATTTTTATATATGAATGTTATGTTCATTTTATATCTGAGCAAGGATCTGATGAAGTATTTTAGGGTTAAAGATACCACGGGATAAATATGAGAAATAAATTGGACGGAATGAGTCAAATGACAAATTATCAAGTAATGACAATTTTGCCCTTGAAATTTTGTGTGCGTTTATGTCATTTTTAAATTAGGAAAACTCCAAGATGCTTAGGATTAGTTTGAGAGTGAGCGACCTATTTTAAAAACAATAATACTAACGATAGGCCGTTATTATTATAGGAACATACGTGAGTGAGGAAGGAAAACCACCAATCGCAAAACGCGTCACGTGGAAAATTTAGGAAAGCTTCGCTAAGGCAAATAATCCACCTCTATGTATAGGTTATTGTCCACTTATGCATGCAAGTTTATTATTCTCCCCTTATGTATAAGTTATTGTTCACTTATGCATGAAATTTATTTTGCTATTAATACGTATGATTTAAATTTCAATATACGTATTTGCCATGATTGTACAAATTTAATTATTTATACATAATTTATTGCTTCAAGTTAAATTCTTGAACTTGCTTAAAATGATATGCATATCTACCATGTATAAGCATGCCATATTGTTGAAGTGTTTTATTATTTTCACATGATTCATGATAATTTGAGATCGAATATTGAACATAGCTAAAGACCGGTGTGCCGGGACCCTACATGGTTAACTCATGTAGCTGTGACGTATATGGGCACGAGTTGTTAAACTTGACTGTGTGTCGAGGATGACGAAATGACAAAGTGTCGGGCAGAAATGTCACCTAATTGGTGTTCAATTATTCGAAAATGTTAAATGTTAAATGGCATGGTATTACATTTACTCGTATATCATTCATGCGTTGATGGAATTCATATTAACTCGTGAATTCAAATGTTAAAGTTTTAATGATTCAAAACCATACCATTTCATCTTTTTGATTGGAATGATCATTTTATTCAAAATAGAATAATTTCTTATTGAGCACCTTTTGCTCATTCTTTCTATGTTTTATAAACCTTTTAGAAACAATTGAGCGAGGCGAATCCTTGAAGGGGAAGAGCAAGGTAGAATGCTATTAGGATGTTTCCCGGATTTTTCTAACTTGAATGTAGTAATTGAATATTGTACGACTTATGTTCATACTTAAACCCTGTTATTGTAAGATCTTAATTATTCAATTAAGGTTTATGCTTCCGCTGTGTGTATATTCATTCATATGTGAGATCTTTATAAGATATAACAGGGCGAGTTGTCAAATATTGGCAACTCAATATGCTAAAATGATAGCTGACGATCTGGTTTCCACGAGAATTCTGTGATAGAAATTTGGGGGGCATCACACATTTACTTATTTATTGAATTAATTACAAATATTTTTGTAGTTAATTTCATAAATTAAAATTATTATTACAATTGCTTTTCAAAATTGCATAAAAACTCCACGCTCGTAACGCATGAAGTTACCTAGTACTCTTCAAAGCCAGTGACAATATATGCAACAATTCCAATGAGCCAAACGCTGAATTATTATCACTATGTTAAGTCATTATTCTCCAACAGCAGCACAATCCAATATGTAATGGAGATGGAATTGCATCGACGCTGTTGGTAAGCCTTTTGTTGTATATCTTTCTCGTCAGCGACTGCGATCAGAAAGCCATTAACGGCGACATGGTGGTTCACTGGTGTTACCCTTTATGGGGTAAAGACTGGTGCTTGAAGCCTGTTCCTTTTCAGCGTACCGGATAGATCGGGATTTTAGCAGTGGAGAGAATTGAAATGGACAATATAACTGGATCAACCCTAAACCATCCGGTTAAAACAATATAAATTTATAAACCATTTTTATCAGATGGATATGATGAACCATTGGATTCATATCTTATTTACCAGGCCGATTCATGGTTATAATGTGATAGAAAATTTAACAGTTCAAGAAAATTCTTGTGATTATTGGGTTCTTCACTTTTGTAATGACCTTAAATGGAAGAACTTGATATAACAAAAATTTCACACAAATAATTTCCACGATGAGGCGTAGGTTTTTATCCTCGAATCGTTTTTTTGATTTTTATTAATTAAATTGTCAACATATCATTATACTATAAAAGCTTGGTTAGAAGATCTGAACGCAATTGAAACTGTCAAATAAAATATAGAGAGAAGAGGTGGAAATAAAATACAACTGTTTTAACGTGATTTAGTTGAGTCATATAGGCTTCATTGTATTATAAAATCTATTTTATAAAAAAAGTAGTGTATAATTGGAATTTCATGTATTGAGAAAGTCCCATATTGTTTATTCAGAAAAATATGACTCATTTTATATATTTGAGAAGTTTCTTCACTTATTGTCAATTAATTTTGATTGTCAATTAATTTTGAGTTGAGTACTTGAATTAGAGCTTGGGCATGTCCTATTTTCATGTGTCTCAAAAGAAAATTAACAAGTACAATGAGTTCACATATTACTGTTAGGTTACACTGTCACGTCACGTGCTAAAGGAGACTCGTGGGGGTGAATCTATCACTATTGGAGAACCACATCATATAAAAACACACACACACACACACAGAAGGGACTCCTTGAAACCGCATAACATGCTGGATTCATTTGGTTAACTATTTGGAAACTTCTCGGAAAAACAAAGAAAAACAAAACACAAACACATACAAAGGGGACATATTGAAAATTAGTCCCACGTTGTCAGCCTGTCCATTTATTTCCAGTTGATATTAAGCCAAGAAAAAACATGTCAAGGTATAAAGTCTCACATCTCACATCTGATAATTAAATAACTAAATCTCAATATATAATCTTAAAATTTATTCTATTTATTATCAATTGATTTTAAATTAAATATTTTAATGTCAAGATTTGAGAGACCTACTAAAAAAGATTTAAGAAAGGGACTCCACTAAAATACCCATTAACATCCTTATGATTTATGAACAGCGGTAGCGGGTAGGTTATACATTGGCTTCTAGTATGATCACATAACTATATATTTATGTATATATTGTATTGCAACTTGCATTTTTGTTAAATATTTCTGAATATGTAACTAGAAATTTGTACTTTGTGTATGTGTGAGCTGTAATTTTAAAAGAACTTCGGATTTGAGAATATATGTGTACAGTGTATTCCATTTTTAGTAAATATTAATAGCAACATTTATCTAATTTTGGTGATGTTTTGTATTTTGATTATATTTTGATTGTTTTTGTGTGTGTGTGTATATATCATAACATAATGAAATGGTTACAATTCTTAATTTTTTAATTTTTTTTCTTCGTTTTTTATCTTATAAGGGGGAAAGGGTTTTGATCGTTTTAGTTGCAGGATATTGCAATGTATTGTGCTTTCTATTTGAACAGAACAAGTTTTACATATTGGCAAAATTTGTTCCAATTTTCCCCAACCACTACAAGAATATGGGGATATTGTGAAGAAAATTTGGTAAAGAAACTATTCTTTGTCACAAAAAAAAAAACTTTCTTGTGAGAGAATAGTGAAGGAAATAAAAAAATTCACAAAAAGTCATTAGCCAAGAACATATCTTTCATAATATAATGTTTTTCCTTCACTGCATTCCATTTTTCTTGTAGTGTACAAGGAAAAGGGACAGTAAAACTAGCCAATCAATGACAGAGTCACTTCATGGAAAAGGTAGCCAATTGACTACATTGTCTTTTTAAGAAGTTTTTATCTAGGAGCAATAATTCTAATATTATGTTGGATTTAATAACATCCCCAATAGCAATAGAATATCTATCATTAATTGATTTTTTTTCTTTCTATTTCCTCCATTTTAAAATATGATAATAAAATGAATATTTATTTTGCTTCAAAATGAACAAGTAAATAAATTTTCAAGCATACCTTTACTCGAAATTCAATTATGAGTATCCTTCCTCTACACTATCTCTCCCAAAAATCTTCCTAAAACCGCTCTAAACTTATCAAATCATCCATCACAACGTAATTTTCAATTAATAGAACTTATTTTTCTCTTATATTTTAAACCTTTTTAAACAATGTTTCTTAATTTTTTAACAATAAAATGCACTTATATTTTAGAATAAAAAGAGTATTTCCTAAAAAGTTATTTATAGAACTTTCATATTTAAAATTTTCAGCCTAAAGTATGAAAGAAATTTCGGTAGTCTAGAAAAAAAAAATGAATCTTTTGAAACAAAATATATTTTAATATAAATTTCTTACTTATGTGAAAAAGTTAATTGAATTATTTGATACTTAAAAATTTGAAAGACTTCACTAGTCTTGAACCTCTAAAGTCTAAACCTAAGAATTTCAATTTTTATATTAATATATACATTTTTTGTGCATAGAATAATTTAATTTTACTTGAATTTTTTCTATATATCGACTACAGTGGACTAAAATAATGGCTCCGCAACTGCAGCCGATGACTTCAAAATATAACTTACAGTTCTTTAAACTATAAACTTATTTTATTAAAATTCCTTTTTTTTTTTTGACAATTTTATTCAAGAAAGCAAAATAATTTCAAATAAGATATCCTACTCCGGTCAAACTATTGCATCAAGTAAATATGTATCCATACAAACAACTTAATTCTCCGGCCAGTATCAATTATTCGCCAATTTTCTGAAGCGGAATCCGTTGATCCATCATCATGATCGACATGAATATAGGGAAAAATGACTTTTTCGTAATTGTACTTATATCCGATTTTCAATTTGGTTATTGAACTCAAAAAGTTTCCAAAGTGGTTACTGAATTATACGCAAATTTTCAAATGTATAACTTTACTCAAAAAATACGTAATTCCGTTAAAAAATTTTACTTTCCTTAGTTTTATTATATACGTGTATACTTACGTGACATGGAAATTACGTGGATTGCTTAGCAAAAAAAATAAAAATAAATTACGTGAATTTGGCGGAGAAAAAAAGAAAATCACACTCAACAGAACAGATACACACTCTCGACAATCCAGAGAGAACACATCAAGGGCAACGAAAGACAGAACATAGAGAGATCGACGATCGACGATACCGATGAAACCGACGGAGACAGAGAACAGAGAGAGATTGACGAGCAGAGAGAGAGAGAAAAAAAAGAAGACAGAGAGAGATCAGGACACAGAGAAGTCGGGTTTGACATAACGAGACAAAGAACAGAGAGAGAGATCGACAAGCAGAGAAGTCGGGAATCCATTCAAGAGATCTCACCTTGTTGGTCTTGCTCAAGTAAGTACTTTGAACCGTAGTTTTTTGTTTCTATGTCGAATATATTGAAATTAAGATTTTTATGTTAAATCATATTGAAATTAGGGTTTCTTTGCCTTTGTTTACTAAAATTAATTTGTTGTATTGTTTAATTTGTTAATTCATTCAGTTGCACAACCCAATCCAAGATTCTAGGTTAGAGATTTTTTTAATTTTTAATTTATTATTTAAATACATAAAATTTTCGAGATTGATTACTAAGGTTTTGTCTTTTTTGGAATTGTGTTGATTATAAAGGTAGATTCTTTGATTAATAAACTGATTTTTGGTTTTTGGGATACTTTTGATTATAAAGAGATATGTTTATATTTTAGTGCCATTAAACGATAATTTAATGAAAGTTAACATTGTCTCTATAGTAAAAATTTGTTTCAAAAATACTTTCATAGTTTCTTTTATGTAACAATTGTAATTGAAAAAATATTTTTAAAAACCGATGTCTTTCTAATGTATCTCTAATTTTGTAATGGAGTTAATATAATTGAATATTGTTAACCAAGTCAAACTTAGATTCTCATTGAATGAATGCCCAAACCTAAAGATTTTTTTTTTATTTTTTAATAGGTTGAATGGATAAATCAAAAGATTCCTTTTCGCCTTGTTCTATATACGGTATATAGATTTGAGAACTGCTTTGCATATTTTCAATATTTTTCTAACGTATTGTTTTGGGAGAGAACATTTCAAGACTTGAAGTTCAAGATTTGGCCATCCCATAGTGATTGTTCTGATGTGGTTGTTTGGGACGGGGTTGAGATTTTAAAAATGTATTAAAGAAATCGATGAGTGTCTGGGTGAAAGATACAATTTTAGAAAATTAATGCCATAGTATGCTTGTTTTCAAGTCAGCATTGTCTTTAAGATTGATATTCCGACAACAGACGTGGTGGCTTTACCAAATTTGTTGCATGCACATTCATTTGCATAAGGGCATTGCATGTGCTCACTACTTATTGAATGCTTGATCATAGGTCCAAGTCAAAGAAAAAGCCTCTCTATTTCATTACTTATCACATGTTACTATGTTAGTATGTCACTAATGCAAGACAATGATATATAATGTATGAAGACCAGAGATTGTCATCCATGCTACTTACACCTTTGTGTTAAACAGTTATGGTCCTTATGGCTAATTGTTAAGTGGCATACATGTCTTTTTGCTTACTAGACTAATAATATTAAACAGACGTTTAAAGTTTGTATGCAGCACCATATTATCAAAGGTTCTTGGAGCAATAAAAAATATAGTTGCATTTCTTGTTCATTTTTTATTTCAAGTCATTGGTGATACAATATTCTTCTTTTGTTTGTGATCCATATTTCACTGCTTAGATCTTTTTATTGTTGTCGTATTTTTTACAGCTTGTATACCCAGTTATGTTTTTTTATGGGATTATGTAAATGTTTGAATATTAATTTACTTGAATTATTTACTAATTATAATAGTTTAACAGATTTTAAACCTAGATTATATGCTAACCTACATCATTTATTTTTTACAGAATGAGCCAGAAAGCTACTTTGTATGTTAATTATGGGGGGAAGCTACTTAGTAAACCTAAAATATATTCTGGAGGTTGGACGTATCTAGTTAAAGCTGATCTGGATTACATGTGTACAAGGGATATTGACGAGATGCATGCAGCGTTTGGGTATCATAAAGATTGCAAGGTATATTTTCGAAAGTATGGTTGCTTGTTTGAGGATGGATTGGTATTAATCGAAAAAGATCAAGACTAGAAATGCTTCAGTATCAAGCTCTTCAACTGCGTTCAAAAAACCAAGGCAGAAGCAAAGATTAAAGCATATCTGAATGATTTTTGGTTATTTGTTCGTTTGAAAATGCCCTCAAACTCATTTGTCGTTATTTTTTGTTTGTTCTTGTTATTTCTAGTTTGAGACTTTTGTAGTACAACTTTTGGTTGTTTTTGATTTTGGTTGTTTGTGGGGCAGCTTACTCTATTATAGAACAGAGTATATTTTGGTGACATAACGCTGATTTTGGTTTATGGAATGACTTGGTTTTGGTTGTTTTTTATTTTAGTTGTTTTGGTTGTTTTTTTGGTTGTTGGA
>JAUMHB010098387.1:0-10460 GCA_032359685.1 Pittosporum tobira
CAAAACCATAATTCTCGTCCTGCTGGATCTGTACCTCTGTCTGAAGCACATGTTGCACGTCATAAAAATAAGATCCACATGTATTGGAATAGCAAAAGGTATAATTTGAAAACCAACCTAATAAAAGCCAAGGTAGAGGTCCACATGGCCCTAGACGTGATCCACAAAGGAAAGAAGGTCCAGAAGTACCTAACCAAGTTACTGTCAATGTTTGTCATAGATGTGGTTGTATAGGGCATTGGTCTTGCACTTGTCGTACTCCAAAACACCTGGTTGACCTCTATCAAAGAGAACAAGAAGAGAGAAAAAAGAGAAGTCAACTTTGCAAGAATGTCTCCAATAGATAATAAATAGTAATCTCTGGTTACTACGTCTCTTGATATTGATCATTTTGGTGATTTAGATTGAATTAACATACATATAGACAAGTTAAATCGCATTTACAAGCTATATGAATATGATTATTACTAGTGTGTGTGTGTGTGTGTGTGTGTGTGTGTGTGTATATATATTATTCTAAGTTTGTATTAATGTTTATTCACATTCATATCTTATTCTCTTTATTTTTATGTTAATAACAAATGATGTTACACAATTACCTCGAGGAGAACAATGGTATTCTTTGTCTTGTCGACAGTGATACTACACATACTATCCTCCAGCAGAGGATTGAAAAAATATGAAGGGAATATTACCACTATTTCAGGCGATATTAAATTAATTATAGGCTCTGGAAGAGCATGTGTAATAATACCAATTAGCACATAAATTATTATTAATGACGCTTTATTTTGCCCACGATCTAATAGGAACTTAATTAGTTTCAAAGATATTCGTTCCAATGGATTTCACGTTGAAACCGAGACTAACGGTGGTAAAGAACACTTGTATCTCACCCAGATGAGTGGATACAAAAAACAAATTATAGAAAAATTACCATCATTCTCCTCCGGGTTATATTATACTTATATACATATAAGTAATAAACATGTTACGATGAACCTAAAGTTCAAAAATCCAGAAGGTTTTCAGATATGGCATGATCGTTTGGGTCACCCAGGGTCGAATATGATGCGCCGAATATTAGCACATTCTGTTGGACATCAATTAACAAATCATGGGCTCCCTTCACCCACTGATTATATGTGCAATATGTGCGCTGAGAGTAAATTAATCGTACAGCCGTCTAGTACTAAAGTAATGGTGAAATCTCCTATATTCTTGCATAGAATTCAATGAGACATTTGTGGGCCTATTCACCCTGCATGTGGACCTTTCATGTACTTCATGGTCCTGATTGACGCTTCAATGAGATGGACATATGTTGATTTATTATCAACGCATAATATGGCTTTTGCCAAATTGCTCACTCAGTTGATTAAATTACATTCACAATTTCCTGATTACCCGATCCAGAAGATCCGGTTAGATAATGTTGGTGAGTTTACGTCTAAGGCTTTTAATGACCATTAGGATAGACGTGAAGCATCATGTGTCCCATACTCATTCTCAGAATGGCCTAGCAGAATCTTTAATTAAACTCCTGAAAATGATTGTTAGACCATTGTTGTTAAAGGTCAAATTACCCTTTAGCTTATGGGGACATGCGATATTGCACGCTGCATCACTTATTCGAATTCGACCCACTTAATATCATGAATAATTCCCAATTCAACTTGTACGTGGATGTGAACCTGATGTTTCCCATCTGCGCATTTTTGGTTGTGCTGTATATGTTCATATACCACTCCATAGCGTTCCAAAATCGGGCCCCAACGTAGACTTGGCATATATGTGGCATATATATGGAGTACCAGATAAGTGACTTGTTTACTTCCTGATTCGCTGATTGTATATTTGATGAGGCACATTTTCCGGCATTAGGGGGGAGAAAGCCTGAAGCTTAAAGAATGCCGCAAAATTCCCTGGAAAGAAGACCAAATGAATTATCTTGATCCGCGTACAAGCATGACTGAACTTGAAGGTCAAAAGATCATTAACTTGCAAAACTTAGCAAGTAAACTGCCTGATGCATTTACTGATCATAAAAAGGTGACTAAGTCCCATATTCCTGCATAAAATGCACCACTTAGAGTGGAGATCCCCTCAGGACTAAAAATGTCTGATGAGCCTAGTTAATGCTGGAAGCGTGGATGACCCACAAGGGCTAAAAACATAAATCTGCAGAAAAAAAAAAACAAATTCAGTCACCTAATGTGTCTCCTGCAGAGATTAATCATGAAGAAAGTAATCCTGGTAAAATTAGTGCAGCTGCTCCATATAACAATCCTAGGAAAACAGAATGGCCAAGTCCTATTGTTATGGGAAACGACGATGATTTGGTTGATGTTAATATAGAAGTTGTAGTAAATTATTTGAATACGAAAGTGAGATATGATAGAATTACAATTGTCGTCGATGACTCTTTTGCCTCCTCTATAGCGCTTAATGTCTCAAAAGACAATCTAGATCCAGAATCAAAAATCATTCTTGAATGCCAAAAGCTTTCAAATTGGAATAAATAGGAGGAGACAATCAAGGTAGAACTAAACTCGCTTAATAAATATTGTATTTTTGGACATGTTGTCTAAACACCCAACGATGTTTTTCCTGTCGGATATAAATGGGTGTTTGTAAGAAAATACATTAAAAAGAATAAGGTGGTAAGATATAAAGCGAGGCTAGTTACCTAAGGGTTTTCGCAAAGGCCCGACATAGACTTTGATGCCACTTACTCTCCCGTAATGGATAGTATTACGTTCCGTTATTTGATCAGTATGATATGAATCTTGATATACATTTAATAGACGTCGTGACTGCATATACAATGGGTCACTTGTGACATTTATATGAAAGTCCCTAAAGGATTTTCAATTCTCCATATGGGAAAGAATGAAAATAACAACATGTACAGTATTAAATTGCAAAGATCATTATATGGTCTTAAACAAATCGGTCGCATGTGGTACAAACGGTTAAGTGATTACCTCCTGCAGCAGGGATATGTAAATAATATAATATGTTCATGTGTGTTCATAAAAAAGTCACTGAATGACTTTGCCATTAAATCTATATATGTTAATGACTTGAATATAATCAGAACTCGGAAAGAGCTTGTAGAAGCTCGTTTTTGCCTGAAAAAGGAATTTGAAATAAAACACTTGGGTCAAACCAAGTATTGTATCGGCCTACAGATTGAGCATCTACTAGAAAAAGTTTTATTGCACCAGTCTAATTACATTGGAGACATTTTATATGAATAAATCTCATCATCTCAACACATTAATGGTGTTTCGTTCACTTGAAGTGGACAAAAATATATTCAAACCTAAAGAGGATAACGAGGAAGGATTAAGACCTGAAGTTCATTATCTTAGCCCCATAAAAGCACTGTTATATCTTGCAAATTGCACCAGGCCTGACATTGCATTTGCAATTAATGTTCTAAGCTAGACACAATATAAATCCAACTCAAAGATATAGGAATGACGTTAAACATATCTTACGTTATCTTTGAGGAACTGTTGATTTTGGTTTATTTTACTAAAGAAATAGGGATTTATCATTGGTTGGATATTCAGATACTGGCTATCTGTCTGATCCTCATAATGCCAAGTCACATACTGGTTATATATTTCTTAGTGGGTGCACGACAGTTTCATGGAAGTCAGTAAAACAAAATTCGATTGCTATTTCCTCAAATAATTATGAGATTATCGTACTATTTTAAACTGCTAAAGAATGTGTTTGGTTGAGAACTTTAAAACGCCATATTCAAAATTCGTGTGGCTTGTCCTCAGTTCATGATGCCCCCACTATTCTTTTTGAGCACAATGCGGCTTGCATTGCACAAGTACGTGATGGATTTACTAAAAGTGAAAGAACTAAACATAGTTCACCTAAGTTATTTTATCCGCATGAACTCCAAAAGAAGGGTGAAATAGATATCCATCAAATCCGCTTCAGTGACAATCTTGTATATTTGTTCATTAAATCTCTCCCTATTTCTAAATTTAAGAAACTTGTAAATGGAATATGGATGCTTCGCCTTGGAAGATTACTTCCATCAGGGGGAGCAAATTAACCATTCATGAAGGATGGTGCCCATAAGGTTTATAAATGTCCGTTGACATGAGGGAGAGTATCATATGTGTTGTACTCTTTTCCTTCGCTAAATTTTTGTCCCACTGGGTTTTTCTTGGCAAAGTTTTAATGAGGCAGTCTAAATAGAGTATAATCAAAGGTGAATATCCAATGAAGAGTGTTATAAAATACAGTGAATTAAGTGAATGTATCACCCTCATATATGTATTGCTCCATACATCCCATACTACAATGTATAGATTCACATTCTCCCATTTAATAGCATATATTCATGTATTTATATTATACATTGTACTTACATTATACATGTATTATCTAGCCTATAAATAGAGGTTATAGTAATCATGTTGAGATGATGAAAAAAAAGAATTTACAATTGTTCTACATGTTTCTTTCTTCCTCTTTCTCATATATTATATTTTTATATTAATGTTATATTGCTGAGTTGAAATCATAGATCGCCATTTTCATATTATTTACAACAAAAAGTATTTTTTTGTATTTTTTTTATTGTTTGTAAATTTTTTAGTATTTAAGAAAAGAATAGAAAATAGCTGAAAAATATGTGATGTTCTTGGCGAATTTTTCTCGGCAAAAGTGGGAAGATTTGGACAAAAAACAAAAGAAAACAACTCAAATTTTTATAATTCCATTATTGTCCTCACTTTTGTAATTTAACAAATTTATATTTACATATCACGTTATCTCTAACTATAATAATATATTTGTTAAAAATATTTTTTAAAATTAAAAATATAATATTTAAATATAAAAATATACTATTTTTTTAAAATTATATTTTAAATAAAAATATTATTTATTTATATCTTAAACTGAATAAGTATTACAAATATGATATTTAAATATATCATTTTTTTATATATTTTTAAATAAAAATATATAATTTATTTATATTTTAAAATTGAATATGTATTAAAAATATAATATTTAAAAATAAAAATATATTATTTATTTATAATATTTCTTGTTTTAATTAGTTTTCTGTTCTTTTCTTTTCTATCCAAACTTACAAACATAGTTTAAGAAAATCATTACAGAATAGTAAAATGGTAACATGTCTTCTTTGCTTTTCTTTTCTTTTCAACTCAAAAATACAAGAAAAAAAGTTATCAAGTTTTCTGTTACAAACTCACAAATACAAGAAAATAAAATTTATAATTTTTCTGTTCATTTCATTTCATTTCATTTCTTTTATTTACCTTAAAACTAATTAACTGAGCGTAAACCTGTCGAGATATTTAGTTTATTTTGAATCAATTGAATTATTAGTAGTGATTTAGGGAATCAGTGAAACGAGTTTATCCTACCGCTCTCGAAATGTCATGGGAAGAGTTTAAAGAACTCTTTTATGAGAAATACTTTTCAGAGATCATTTGTCATATGAAGAAGGTAGAATTTATAAAATTGGAACAGAAAAATTTGACGGTGGGTCGGTATGGAGCCAAATTTGCGGAGTTGTCACATTTTTCTCCACACCTTATGGATAATGAATAGCGCAGAACTCATATATTCTTACGAGGATTGAGGTCGGATATTCATACCCACCTCATTACTCTTAAGTCCCATTCTTATGCAGATGTTGATAGAGCGCAACTCCTGGAACGTGATAGCGAGAAAAATCGCTCGGAAGCATAACGCAAGCTGAAGGAAAGGAAACAAGAATGTGCCCAAGGACCATACAACAATAATGATTTTCGAGGAAACAACCACCCAGCAAAAAGCAGAAATTAAGATCAAATAAGAGTAGAGAACAATGTTGATTCAAAAAGAGACGCTTCAATAACCACAAAGGTCAGTCATCAACAACAGTGCCAATGCCGAATGCAGAGACTCGAGGAACGATAACCTGTTATCGTTTCTGGAAGGAATGACATATAAGCACCAATTGCACTCAAGCGTTGAAGGCCTACTACAACTGTGGAAAAGAGGGACATTTAGCTCGCTTTTGCAGATCTTCAAAGGTAAATTCATCGGTAGTAGCGAATCCAAAAACTACCACCGATAATCCAAAGTCTTCAGTTCAGGGTAGAACCTTTGTCATAACCACTGGGAATGAGAGAAAACAACACGAAGTCGTTACGAGTAATTTCTTAATTAACTCCTACGAAGTTTATACATTGATAGATACTGGTTCAACGCATTTTTTTATTTCACCTGCTTGTGCTCAACGTATGAAATTACTGCCTGAAAAATTAGATTATACCATCTTTGTGCAAGCTCCAATAGAAAAAATAGTAATAACATCTACGGGTTATAAGTCATGCTCAGTTCAAATAGAAACTCTTACGTTACCTGTTGACCTTACTTCTCTTGACATGTGAGACTTTGATGTAATTTTAAGAATTGACTGGTTGTCTACCCATTATGCTAAAATTGATAGTTTTTATAAAGTCATTAGTTTTCATATTTCCAACCAATCTTCAGTTCAAATGCAAGCTACAAAACCATTAAAGTATGCAGCCATTATTCTAGCCATAAAGCAATTTGTCTCTTGAAAAAGGGATGTCAAGCTTTTTTAGCCCATGTCACGGACCTGAATAAAGATTCTTCTGAATTAAACACCATTCCTATTGTTAAAGAATTTTTCGATGTTTCTCCTAAAGAATTATTTGGCATACCTCCAAAAAAATATGATGAATTTTGTATTGATTTTGAACCCAAAAACATCCTATTTCTAAAGCACCTTACTGTATGACACATGCAGAACTTCAAGAGTTAAAAATCCAACTACAAAAGTTGTTGGATGCGGGTTTTATCTGTCCAAGTTCGTCCCCTTGGGGTGCTCCATTCTTATTTGTAAAAAAGAAAGATGGTACCCTAAGGTTATGCATAGATTATCGGGAGTTAAAACATGTCATTATTGAGAATCGATACCCATTACCTCGGATTGATGACTTGTTCGATCAATTACAAGGTGTCATATATTTCTCAAAAATTGACCTTCATTCTGGGTGTCATCAACTGAGAGTTAGAGCATAAGATATTGCAAAGACATCTTTTAGAACTCGCTCTAAACATTATGAATTCTTGGTGACGTCTTTTGGTTTAACCAATGCCCCTGCAGTCTTCATGGACTTGATGAATTGGGTATTTAAAGAATACTTGGATCAATTCGTAGTCGTCTTTATTGATGACATTCTCATATACTCCAAAAGTCGTTAGGATCATGAAGTCCACTTGAGACAAATACTTCAAATACTACGAGAGAATAAGTTGTATGCCAAATTGAATAAATGTGATTTTTGGATGGAGAAAGTGGCGTTTCTTAGACATGTTATTTCTAAGGATGAGATATGTGTGGATCCCACTAAGGTAGAGACAATATTAAATTGGGAACAACCAAAGACAGTGACGGAAGTTCGTAGTTTCTTGGGTTTAACTAGTTACTATCGAAGATTCATTGAAAACTTTTCTTGAATTATCATACCACTAACCTATTTGACGCGAAAGAACACAAAGTTTGAATGGAACGAACAATGTGAGAAGAGTTTCCAAGAACTCAAGAAAAGACTCGTTTCAGCCCCAGTTCTAACCATACCATCAAGATCAGGAGGATTCATCATCTACAGTGATGCTTCAAGCAATGTTGTGTTTTCATGCAAAATGGGAAAGTCATAACCTACACTTCAAGGCAACTAAAAGATTACGAGAAGAATTATCCTACTCACGATTTGGAATTGGCTGCGGTCATTTTCACGCTAAAGATCTGGAGACATTATTTATATGGCGAGAAATGTGATATATTCATAGATCACAAAACTCTCAAGTACTTCTTTACTCAAAAGAAACTCAACATGAGGCAACGACAATGGCTTGAGTTGTTAAAAGACTATGACCATACTATTTAGTACCACCCTGAGAAAGCAAACGTAATCGCTGGCGCACTTAGTAGGAAGTCATATACAAGCACAAGTGCAATAATAACCACACAAAAGTATATCATCTATGGCCTACAAAAGATGGAAATTGAAGTGAACATATACGATACACCTGCAAAAATTGCACACTTAAAAGTGAAGTATACTATAATCGACAGGATTAAAGCTGCTCAAACTACCAATCCCAAACTTGTGAATATGATGAAGAAGGTTCAAGAAGGCATTATCATTGAAGCACACATTGATGAAGCTGGAGTACTTCGAGTCAATACACGACTTTATGTCCCTAATAATCATGAGTTGAAGCACGATCTAATGACTAAAACTCGTTGTACACCTTTCGCAATCCACCTTAGAAGTACCAAGATGTATTGTAATCTTCGACAAACATTCTGGTGGAACAACATGAAGAGAGAGATCGCAAAGTTCGTGGAGAAATTTTTGACTTGTCAATGTGTCAAAGCTGAGCATCAAGTACTTAAAGGTCTACTACAACCACTTGAAGTTCCAGAATGGAAATAGGAATATATCACTATCGACTTTGGGACATGACTTCCAAAGGTTTCTCAATGTTTGAACAGTATTTGGGTCATCACGGATAGACTGACCAAGTCTGCTCACTTTCTACCAATACGGGAGACCTACTCACTTTAACAACTCGTTAACTTGTACATTAGTGAGATTGTAAGACTACATGGAATACTAGTTTCCATGGTCTCTAATCGAGATCCTAGATTTACATCTCTGTTCTGGTCTAGCTTGCAAAAAGCAATGGGCATAGAGGACGGACAATCAGAAAGGACAATCCAAACACTTGAGGATTTATTGAGGCTGTGTGTACTTGATTTCAAAGGAAATTGGGACAAACACTTACCATTGGTGGAATTCTCATACAACAACAATTATCAAGCAAGCATTGGTAAGGCCCCCTTTGAAGCCTTATATGGATAGAAATGTCATTCACGTATATGTTGGAGCGAAGTTAGAGAGGCAAAATTACTCGGGCCAGAATTGGTGCGCAAAACCACTGAGAACATCTGCCAAATTATACAACGTATTCAAACGGCGCAGGAGCGACAGAAGAATTATGATGCCCTTCATCGACGACATATCGAGTTCAAAGTGGGTGATCATGTCTTTCTACATGTTGCCCCATTGAAAGGAGCAACCCGATTTGGAAAAAGAGGTAAGCTTAATCCTCGATTCATTAGACCATTCGAAATCTTAGAACGAATGAGGTTTGTAGCTTATAAATTAGTGTTACCACCTAGTATGGCTCGAGTTCACAATGTCTTTCACATATCTATGTTACGTAAATATGTGAAAAATCCTAAGCATGTCATTGAAATAGAGTTTGATGAGATTACCAAGGATCTAACCTACAAAGAAACTATATTCCGTATCTTAGACAAGAAAGAACATGTTTTACGGTCAAAAGTTATAACCCAAGTCAAGGTCCTTTGGCAAAACCATAGTATGGAAGAGATGACTTGGGGGCTAAAGTCAAAAATGCGATCTAAGTACCCTCACCTCTTCCACATCCCAGGTACATTGAATTTTGTGGGAAAAAATTCTTAAGGGGGTAGATTGTAAGACCCCAATAATTTCAATATCTATTTATTTTAAACATAATATTTTTTGATAAAAAGAATATCAACGTTAATGCGAGAGAATATTTATTTTCGTACCGTGCGCCGCATAACAACAAAGTATTAATGGACCACAATGGAATACATGTGGACCCTACTAATATTTGTTGGACGACTTTTGAGCCACTATAGTCAATAATTGTTGGTCTATCACTTTCTAATATACTATTACTCCGACAAAAATTGCAACAGTAATATAAATAATTTTTTTTTTGTGTGTGTATATATATATATATATATATATATATATACGATGTTAATGTATCTGATAAATAATTTTCTACGGTTAGCGTCAGTAGTTTTAAATATTTGCAACAGTATTGGAAACGATTATCAAATATGTTAGTATTATTTTAGAGTGTGGTATAGCTAAATATATGAAGGTAATTGTGATATAAAATACATGTCAGATAAGAAATAATTGTAGAAGTCAGTGGAAGAATTATTAAATATAGAATGTTTATGAAGTACTTAAAGAATTATTACTATAATAGATGTTATACCAGTGAAATATGATTTTAATTAATAAATGGTTAATTTTGATAAGTTGAATGATTTAATTAATGGATGGTTGGAAGTAATATTTATCTGAGTAAGTGTTAAAATTTTTATATGATTGAGTGATGAAAATAACTACAAATAAAATAGCTATGTGATATGTTTCACGAGGGTTGGAGTATAAGAGACGCTTAGTATAGAAAGATTCTCAGGTAATGATTAAAATTGTCGATAGAAACTTTGAAGTATGAAATTAAGTTTTGGTATTTTATGATTATTTTTTAAAAAGCATGAGATGAGGTTTTGGTCT
>JAUMHB010098398.1:0-10459 GCA_032359685.1 Pittosporum tobira
TTCTTTTTTCCTTTTTCTTTTTAGAATAAGGGAGGAAAAAGAAAAAAAAAAACAAAACAAAAAGGAAAAAGTGGATTCAACAGCCGTGAGACTTGGGTTCAAGTTTGAATTAAATAGGGATATAGTTAAAATAAGAATAAACAATGTAGGGGGTCTAGGTCTAAGGCAAAGACTCTTATACAAGATATTTAAATGTAAATGAAATGTTGTACTGCAATTTGAAGTCTCCACTTACATGTCACTTCTGTCATCAGTCAGGTCACATCATCATAAATTATCCGAATAAGAAACAAAGATGTATTTTCGGTTATGAGAAAGGTCACAAGATTGAAAATCGTCCGAATTTCGAGGAACCATATGATCCTAATCGATAAAGGAACTTCAAGTCAAAACCCGTCGCAACTACTACAAGTTAATCTCCCCTTGATAATATGAATGCTAATGATCTGCATGACATCTTAAAACAAATCATGAATAACAATTTAATTATTACTCCAACCATTGTTGTGTTAGCCACCATGTTGTAGGTTTCAAAAGGCAACGAATGTTTGTAAGATAGACCTTAATTTAATACTCATGGTTAATGGTGGTTTCATGTCACTGTGGCTTCAAGCCATGTATTATTTATTTATTTGATTATATTTTATAACAAGTTAAAAGTCGTGATTATGAGACTTTTAGCTTGAAGGAGAATATTAAAGATATTAACTTAATTAATATTCTCATATAATATCTATTTATAGTAGGTGTCCTTAGAGGTCAAATGAGTCGAGTAACTTTAAATTGGTCAAAAACTCAAGTTTGTTATTTAGGCGCTCTTGGGCGGCCAATTAGGCTGGCTGGGAGGATCTAGGCTACCGATTAGGTGGGTTGGGCAGATCTAGGCGGGTCAAACTTAACAATGCATCCAACTTTTTTTTGGGGCCTATCCTCTTTTATTCCCTGAGTTATTTCTTTGATATTTTGTTAAGACTAAAATCCATAATCAATCATTCTTTCTCAAATAAGCTCATCCCTTAAATTGACAATCGACAGCGACAACTGAAAACTTTAAAGTACCGACAATAGGCAATCATTACTTTAGCTTTAGGTATGTGATTCTTTATTCTTCTAATTGTTTTACAGGCTATACTAACTATTAATCTTCCTAAACATGTTAACTTTTAATTTTATTATTTTCACTTGTATACCTTTTATCTTGTGTATAACAAATATCATATAAAAATATGAATTAGTATAATTTTTATACACAAAAAAAAATATTTAAAAAATTAATATATGACCTAGTTGGAAAACGCCCAGAAAAACGAGTAATCTCCGAGTACTCGCCCTAGGTGTTAGGCCCTCCCTTCGAGTTGATCCACCTACTGAATTTTACAATATTGCTATTTATGGTAGTATAATTAATATATTACTTTGCTCATATGTTAGGTTACTTGGCCTACAAGTAGACATTACAAATGGATGATTAAGGATGAATTTGGATGAACATAAATGAATTTAGATCTATTTAGATTTGATTAAAATGGATTGAACTTTATATGGTTGATAAATGAATTGATATGTATGAATAATGATAGATATGGATAACTTATATCAACCTTAAATTTCATAAATCATTTTTATGTATGTTTATCGAAAGTATATTAATATACCTCTTGTTGGAAAGCTCTCGACATCAAAAATTTAATAGTGTAAAAATTTTATAATTCCAATTGTATTTGAGCTTTGAAAATGTATGAAGAAGAATAAAAGGAAAAGAAAAATAAAATAGTCTATAGAAAAACGCCACATGACATCAACTTGTTACATGATGAACATGATTAATACTCATTTTGCTAATTTAGTTCTATCCATTACACATTTACAACTACACATATAGATTACACATGTTCAACTATACATATAGTTAGTATATGTTAATTGGTTCAACTACTAATCATCCAATTAAATCCACTTAATTTATAAAATCATTTAACTCAATTTATTTATGAACCTCACTAAATAATTTCAATCCATATCTCTTTAACATTGGATAGTTTTGGACATCTATTGAATTGTCATCCATCTATATAAGGCACATATGTATTCCAAGTTATATTACAATATTATTTGGTGTTCCGCTTCAAATATATAGTTTCCTTTCATTATCATATTATATAAATATATTCCATATATTTATATTAACAGAAATATAAAAAACTTAACCAATTAAAATCTTATCTTTCAATCATAAGATAAACCAAGTTGCTATTGTCAACTATCTTTTTTTTTTTTTCGACACAGGTGAACTTAATCCAGTCTTTACCAAAGAAATATAAAAAACTTCATCAATTAAAATCTTATCCTTAAATCATAAGATATACCAAGTTGCTATTGCCAACTTTTTATTTTTATTTTTAGCATACGTGAACTTAATCCAAAGAAATATAAAAAACTTAATCAATTGAAATCTTATCTTTCAATCATAAGATAAACCAAGTTGCTATTGCCAACTATTTTTTTTAATTGCGAATGCTGTCTTAACTCATAATTAAAATTGATGCCTTGAGAGTTTATAAAAGATTTAGGTTTGATTGGGCTTAATGGTGTAGAGTATTTGTCCTTCTTATCAAGTGAAATGTTTGACTCATTATTATTATTATGAACGGAATTAATTTTAAATTAAAATATTTATAAGTATGAAGAAATTCCACTCAATATATATATATATATAACACGATCGGCTGCTATTGCCAACTAACTTGTAGTTACATAATTTAAAGGAAAAGGAGGGCAGCCTTTCTTGACCAAACAAATTTCAGCGATCCAACGTAATTGCACCGTGACTCCGTGAGCTTCATAAGCACAAATGCATAATTCATACTATTATTCCGAAATGATTTTGGGATTTTATCTTCCGATAAATCTAATTTTATTATGTTGCATTTAGTTCTCATTCATTATAGTAATGAAATAAAATAAAATTTTATAATAAAAATGGTTGTTGATTGAAATGAAATAGTTAGTTAGTCACAATATTTAAGTTAAAAATGAAAGAATAATGGAATAGATGAAACTCACGTTTTTCAAAAAGAATAAGTATTCACTTTTCATTCCCTCATTCTCTTCATTTTTAACCAAAATTTTAACACTAACAACACATTTCATTCTAACCACCACTCAATTTCAATATAAAATTATATTCAATTCTCTTTCCTTAATGAATGAGAATCAAATGCAACATTAGGGTATCACCATACACGTGAAATTGTATAAATTAATCACATAATTTCTATTTTCTATTGTGATTTTTTTTTTATAAAACATCATATGAACATAATAATACACGTAAGTGGGAATAGATAATTTTGATAAAATACCCTTAGAGGTCAAATGAGTTGAGTAGCTTTAAATTGGTCAAAAACTCAAGTTGGTTATTTAGGCGCTCCTGGGCGCAAATTAGGTGGGCTGGGAGGATCTAGGTGACCGATTAGGCGGATTGGGCAGATCTAGGCGGATCAAACTTAACAATGCATCCAACTTTTTTTTTGGGCCTATCCTCTTTTATTCCTTGAGTCATTTCTTTGATATTTTGTTGAGACTAAAATCCATAATCAATCATTCTTTCTCAAATAAGCTCATCCGTTAAATTGACAATCGATGGCGATAACTGAAAACTTTAAAGTACTAACAATAGGCAATCATTCATTTAGTTTTAGGTATGTGATTCTTTATTCTTCTATTTGTTCTACAGGCTATACTAACTATTAATCTTCCTAAACATATTAACTTTTAATTTTATTATTTTCATTTGTATACCTTTTACCTTGTGTATAACAAATATCATATAAAAATATGAATACTAACTTACAATTTTTATACACAAAAAAAATATTTTAAAAATTAATATATGACCTAGAACGCCCAGAAAAACGAGTAATCTTCGAGTACTCGCTCTAGGCGTTAGGCCCTCCCTCTGAGTTAATCCGCCTATTGAATTTTACAATACTGCTATTTATGGTAGTATAATTAATATATTACTTGGCTCATATGTTAGGTTACTTGGCGTACAAGTAGACATTAAAAATGGATGGTTAAGGATGAATTTCGATGAACATAAATGAATTTAGTTCTTTTTAGATTTGATTAAAATGGATTGAACTTTATATGGTTGATAAATGAATTGATATGTATGAATAATGATAGATATGGATAGCCTATATCAACCTTAAATTTCATAAATTATTTTTATGTATATTTATCGAAAGTATATTAATATACCTCTTGTTGGAAAGCTATCGACATCAAAAATTTAATGGGGTAAAAATTTTATAATTCCAATTGTGTTTGAGTTTTGAAAATGTATGAAGAAGAATAAAAGGAAAAGAAAAATAAAAAAGTCTATACAAAAACGTCACATGACATCAACTTGTTGCATGATTAACATGATTAATACTCATTTTGCTAATTTAGTTTTCTCCATTACACATGTACAACTACATATATAGATTACACATGTTCAACTATACATATAGTTAGTTTATGTTAATTGGTTCAACTACTAATCATCCAATTAAATCCACTTAATTTATAAAAACATTTAACTCAATTTATTTATAAACCTCACTAAATAATTTCAATCCATATCTCTTTAACATTGGATGGTTTTGGACATCTATTGGATTGTCATCCATCTATATAAGGCACATATGTATTCCAAGTTATATTACAATATTATAGTTTCCCTTCGTTATCATATTATATAAATATATTCCATATGTTTATATTAATAGAAATATAAAAAACTTAACCAATTAAAATCTTATCTTTCTATCATAAGATAAACCAAGTTGCTATTGTCAACTATCTTTCATTTTCTTCAACACAGGTGAACTTAATCCAGTTTTTACCAAAGAAATATAAAAAACTTCATCAATTAAAATCTTATCCTTAAATCATAAGATATACCAAGTTGCTATTGCCAACTTTTTATTTTTATTTTTAGCACACGTGAACTTAATCCAATTTTTACCAAAGAAATATAAAAAACTTAATCAATTGAAATCTTATCTTTCAATCATAAGATAAACCAAGTTGCTATTGCCAACTATTTTTTTTAATTGCGAATGCAGTCTTAACTCATAATTAAAATTGATGCCTTGAGAGTTTATAAAAGATTTAGGTTCGATTGGGCTAAATCGTGCAGAGTATTTGTCCTTCTTATCAAATGGAATGTTTGACTTATTATTATTATGAATGGAGTTAATTTTAAATTAAGGTATTTATAAGTACGATGAAATTATTGTTATCACCCACTCAATATATATATATATATATAACAACACGATCAGCTGCTATTGCCAACTAACTTTTAGTTACATAATTTAACGGAAAAGGAGGGCAGCCTTTCTTCACCAAACAAATTTCAGCGATCCTACGTAATTGCACCGTGACTCCGTGAGCTTCATAAGCACAAATGCATTATTCATACCATTATTCCGAAATGATTTTGGGATTTTATCTTCCGATAAATCTAATTTTATTATGTTACATTTATTTCTCATTCATTACAGAAATGAAATAAAATAAAATTTTATATCAAAAATGAGTATTTATTGAAATGAAATAGTTAGTTAGTTAGTCACAATATTTAAGTTAAAAATAAAAGAATAATGGAATGGATGAAACTCATATTTTTCAAAAAGAATAAACATTCACTTTTCATTCCCTCATTCTCTTCATTTTTAACCAAAATTTTAACACTAATAACACATTTCATTCTAACTACAACTCAATTTCAATATAAAATATTATTTTATTCTCTTTCCTTAAGGAATGAGAATCAAATACAACATTAGGGTATCACCATACACGTGAAATTGTATAAATTAATCACATAATTTCTATTTTCTATTGTGATTTTTTTTTTATAAAACATCATATGAACATAATACACGTAAGTGGGAATAGATAATTTCGATAAAATATCGAAGGATATATCAAGACTCCTAGAAGGCTATAGTGTATGTCCAATGTTAAATGTTAAATATTCTCTATGTTTCATATTAAATTTTATAATTTAATTTTTATAATTAAAATAACCATGTTTTGAATAAACAAATCATGCACTTTGTTTTAAAATATAAATAGAGATGACATAACCATAGTAACTACGTAAAATGTATTAATAATCTCAAAGTTCTTGATTTTGTAAATCGGGACATATATGTCTAATTGTTCATTATAAAAATGTTAATTATGATCACAAAATTCAAATTATGACATTTAATATAAATAAAACAGCGAGAGTGTATTCTATAATTGGTAAGATTTAAGATTATATATCAATAACGTAGGAAACTTGACTTCTTGCAGTTGAACTATCGTGGTGAACTTGCATACGTTGTTTCCTAAAATGTTATTTCTTAATAGATTTGCAATTCTAAAACCTTTGGCAGCTAAATTAATTAAAACGGTGGGCATGAATTATATACTAATATTTGCAATGATGAATCAAAAATTTATAATTGGATATAACATTATTCTATTGGTTATCTTGTGGGAAAAGAAAAGGGCAAAAAAATATAGTAAAAATTGGCAAAAATGGTGTCTACTCAAGACCTCAAGTAATAAAAGAAAAAGGGAAATGGTAAATGCACGTAAGGACGGCTAGGAAATTCGCAAGATGTTTCAAAAATCAACATCTAATTAAAATTTTAAAATTTTATAAATTAATTAAAGAAAAATGAAAAAGATAGATACAATATTATATGTCCTGCATGATACATAATCGTGAAAAACATATATCAAAATGTCGTCGTTTTGCAACATACGAAAAATAAAACAAACAATATGATAGTTGTTTTGCTAAATATCTTGATAATATTGGATACATATATCACATTGTATCCACTGTGACATATTAAAAAATAATTAAACTTTTTAAATTTTAGAACAAATGGAATAACATTTTAAATGAATATATGCATTGTCATTTATAGAAGTATTTCGTATTAAAATTGAAATAGAATTGATTTATTGTCCGTGCTTTGCACACATTTTTTAACTAGTATTATTAAAGTTAGCCAAATGAGACTCTAAATATGCATTTAGACAAATATGAGTGGCTCCGCAAAATCAGTAATACCAAGTCTCACATTATCCACCTTTTAACAGTGGAATTTTTTATTTTCGAAGAAGAGAGAAAGTATTTAAGTAGAGAGTTAGCTTGAGATTTAGCACCTAATTATTAGCTGTTAATTATGATAGAAAAGTTTGGAGATATTTTATTATTTACATATTCAAATAATTAAGAACCTGTATTTATTCTGATTAAGTACTTGGGAGAAAGAAGTAAGATGTCACAGCAGCAAGCTTTGCTATTTATTTCATTCCTTCCACGCAAAAAAATCACGTTTGTTTATAATTTTGTCTTCCATAAATCAATATCACTTTTATTATTTATAACATAATATCTTTAAATGTAAAGAACTCATATTTTTATAAGGAAATGTCATAGTTTTACAAGTCAGTCTCACAAGAATATAGAATAAATTTGTTATTAAATGTAGGACTGATTTGTGAAATAAATATATATATATATATATTTTGTAAAAATAGCAATCTATTAAATTAAACATGATAAGTTTATTATTATGCCATAAATAGTAATATTAACCATTCATTATTTTTATTTTTTATGTAAAAAAAAAAAAAAAAACTCGTTTTTATAGGATAACTATAAAAAAAAATATATCTTTGATATCAACAATTTCCAAATGAACTCGTAATATGAAGGATGTTAGTGTGAATAAATTAGTGTGTATATTTATTCTTTTACTTTTAGTTCCCACATTTCATTCCTAGAATTCTAGTTACATGTTTATATTAATAGAATCAATTTATAAATGAAATCTACAGTAAAAATTATTAATTTTATATGGATAATCATAAGTCCGTAATGATACAAGAATTAATTGTATACCTTATTCGAAAGATAAATACTTCACCGGTCTCTAAAAAATTGGTTTGGTCTATAATTTATTATTTTTGTCAAATAGGTCAATTTTAAAACTAATAATTAACTTTATATATTTAATTAAAACAAACAAAAATTGAATTTTATAGTACATTTGACATAAATTCTTATAATTATAGTCTCACCGCCTATATACAGAGGAAATAATAAAAAAAATAATAAAAAAAATAATTAATTTAACTAAAAAATTAAACTATATCAATTTTAACGGGACATAGAGTATATATAACTAAACTAATTTTAACTATATTAAAATTTTAAAGGTTGGGAAGTAATTTGTATTCAACACATGGCGGCCAAAAGAATCAATGTTTAATTAAAGTAGTACTCCTGCTTACGTGTGTGTTTTCATGATGAAATTGTATAAATTAATAACATATATATATTTTTTTTATTTTTTTTACAAAATATCATATGAACGTAATACACGTAAGTGGGAATAGAAAATTCTGACAAAAATGTCGAGAGATATAGCAAGACTCTAGCTAGAAGGTTATAGTGTATGCCCGACGTTAAATGTTAAATATTCTCTTCATTCCATATTAATTTTTGTAACTTGATTTCTATAGTCAAACTAACCATGTTTCGAATCAATTAATCCTGCACTTTTTTTTTTCTTTCTTTCTTTTAAAAAAAATAAAATATAAATAGAGATGACATAACCATATTAACTACATAAAATATATTAATAATCTCAAAGTTCTTAATTTTTTATACCTAGACATGTATGTCTAATTTTTCATTATAAAAATGTTGTTTAATTAGATCGCGAATTACAAATATCTGAAAAATCTCTATTGCTATTTCGCGAGACAATTCATATTGATGTAATGAAAGTGAGGGGCCCACGACAATGACGGAATGCCCTGAATAATCAACCCGTTTGCCAAGCAGAGTCTCAAGCCTTCCATTACATTTGAAAACAACTTGTAAATTTTATTATGACCATCCCTCATTGGTTGTCCGCGAATTCCATTATCAAGAAGTGTGTCCACGACTTCTTGTACCAATTTTTCTTCACACATTACTAATTCTCCTGACATAGATCTACTTGTTGTTTATAGGTCACTAAGAGTATTGTTCCGGTAGATAACTCTTCTATAGAATTCATTAATATCCCCATCTATATCTGAATGATCGATTCCAACTCAGGAGGAAGAACAGGTAATTAACATAAATTTTAAAAATTTATAGTTGGATATAGCATTACTCTATTGATTATCTGGTGGGAAAAGAAAAAGGTAAAAAGCTATAGTAAAAATTAGCAAAAATAGTGTCTACTCAAGACCTCAAGTAATAAAAGAAAAAGGGAAATGGTAAATGTGAAGAACGGCTAGGAAATTAGCAAGATGTCTAAAACAATTTCTAATTTAAGTTTAAAAATTTTATAAATTAATTAAATGAAACTGAAAAAATTAGATACAATGTTATATATAGTCATTTTATTAAAGATGTTGATAATTTTGGACGTATCACATTATATCTACCGTGACATTTTAAAAAATAATTAAGTATTTTTAATTTTAGAATGGATAAAATAACATCTTAAATGAATATATGCATTGTCGTTTATAGAAATACTCCGTATTAAAATTGAAATAGAATTAATTTATAATTCGTGTCTTGCACGCATATTTTAACTAATATTATTAAAGTTAGCTAAATGACTCTAAATTTACATTTAGAGAAAAATGAGTGGCTCCGCAAAATTTTAACAGTGGATTTTTATTTTCGAAGAAGGGAGAAAAAAATTGAAGTAGACAGTTGGCTCCATTCCTTCCATACAAAGAGAATCACGTTTGTTTATATTTTTGTCTTCCACAAATCAATATACATCACTTTTATTATTTATAACATAATATCTTTAAATGTAAATAACTCATATTTTAAAAAGAAAATGTCATAGTTTTATAAGTAACTCTCACAAGAATATAGAATAAATTTATTATTAAATGTAAAGAATTTTTTTTTTTTGAGGGGGCGGTAGCAGTCTACTAAATTAAACATGAAAAGTTTATTATCGTGCCATAAATAGTAATATTAACCACTCATTATATATTTTTTGTAAAAAAATAAAAACACTCTACAAAGAAGTGTAAAGAAATATATCCTTGATATTAATAATTTTCAAATAAACTCGTACTATGAAGGATGTTTGTGTGTATGTATATTCTATTACTTTTACGCTCCGACATTTCATTCCTAGAATTCTAGTTACATGTTTATATTAATAGAATAAATTTATAAATGATATCTACAGTAAAAATTAATAATTTTATATGGATAATCAAAAGTTTGTAATGATACAAGAATTAATTATATAGTTTATTCAAAAGATAATTGTTTCATCGGTCCTATAAAAATTGGTTTGATTTTTATTTTTTCTTGTCAAATATGTGACACCCCCAAATCTGGGCATCCACACCCCGACTTGGGTTG
>JAUMHB010098409.1:0-10459 GCA_032359685.1 Pittosporum tobira
GGTTCTTACATAATTTAACATCCCTAAACTCTAAATCTATATTTCTATGATCACTTTTTACTGATTATAGAGAGACAGGTAACATTTATGTACTGATGCTTTGCGCTCGTCCTTTTACATGGTGAAATAGAACGTACAACAGTAAAATCATAAACAAGAGTTAAAAAAAAAAAAAACTGTGAGACAGAGGAGGTAGACAAAATACAATATACCAAAAGAAAAAATAAAATGAGAGCCAGTAAGGTGAAGGTACGTGGCAGTTAAACTAGGCTACTCTCTGTCCCTAGTGCTGCCAACTTGCCAAGAGAGGACCCACAATCTCCACCTTTCACCATTATTTCTCACTCTCTTCTAGCAGTACTTATATTTGTCGGCTTTTCATCAAACCAAATCTTGCCTTCTCCACCACCACCACCACCGGCGGAGGGAAGAGGGAGATCAAAGAGCAAATGGTGGGACTGAGTGTAGTGCTAGAACCCCAAAAAGGAACAACTTCTATTGTTAGTAACAAAAGTCCACTGATCAACAGAATCATCAACCTGAACAAAACAACGCCACCATCTCCTTCCTCAACAGCCTCCTTCAGATCATCATCTTCTTCTCCAACTAGTTTCCTGGACAAATGTTTTCTCTGTAAACAGAAACTATTGCCTTCCAAAGACATCTATATGTACAAGTAAGCATCCCCTAACTATTCTCACCTTCTAGTTCTGTATACATACGCACATCATATATTATGAAAAATCCTGATCCTACTTCATCAATGCAACTTCAAAATTAAGCTTCACTCACCATAGATAGGGTTTGTTGAAGGCTAAATTCCATATCTTATCATTTAAGTTTTGTATGGTCCGGTTTGTTTCAAATTGATTATATTTTATTTTTAAAAATTAATTATTTTTATTAATTTAAAAAATTATATATTAAGTATAAATTATATTGTCAATTTATTTTAAAAAATTGATCAATAAATATTTTTTTTAACTTATAATTTATTTATAAAATAAATTTTAAACTAATCTAAAATAAATTGTGTCAACTAGGTCTGTATTGTCTTTCACTTAACTTTCCGAAGTAAGACATATATTCATCTATTTACTATTTTGAGTTAATTATTTTTTTTTTATTAATTTTCTGAATATGTAACTTACATCTATCATGTGAGTAAAGATAATATCACGTTCACAATTAAAAAAAAAAATTAAGAAATTATAAAAAAAAAAATAGAAATTCATTAAATTCAAATAGTTAAAAAATTTCCAAAAAATCCAAAAAAATAAATTTTAATTTTTGATTTTTTTATCTATTTGAATTTAATTAAGAAATTCAAAAAATTAAAAAATTTAGAAAATTAAATTTTAATTTTTAAAATTTTCTGAATTTTTTAAATATTTGATTTTAATGAATTTCTGATTCTTAATATTTTAAAAATTTTCTGATTATCTTTTTTTTTTTTTTTTTAAGTTTGTATTTTTATTGTGGAGACGATATTAACATTCCTCAAATGGCACATGCAAGTCACACATTTAAAAAAATTAATGAAAATTTGCAACTGACTTAAATTAGACAATTTGATGAACATGTATATTATTTTTTAAAATTTAGTGGACAACATAAATAATCAAATATATAACTTAAACTTTGTTGAAAATTATAGCCTTATTAATAGTATATACTTGTTTGGTTTTTTAATGGGTGACTATGTGTTTATCAATCAATACATATTTTTCGGAACAACTACTGCACTGTAAAAAGCAAACAAATCTTATAAACGACAAACAAGATTACATTAGAATAAGAGAAAACTTAAACATGTAACTTAGTATACAGTCTCAGTCTTAACTAGTAAATGCGGAGTATATAGTTCGATCTTATTGGTTTGGTTTGATGTTGCAGAGGGGACAGAGGTTTTTGTAGCGTGGAGTGCAGGTGCAGGCAAATATTTATGGACGAGGAGGAGAGTCGTGCTGATAGTGCTAAGAGAGATAAATGTTCATTTGCTGCCATGAGGCCGGGACCCACCTCATCATCATCTCCTTCCTCTCGTTTTCGCAAAGGGATCAGAAATCGATCTAATGGGTCTACAGCTTACTAGAAGTTTGGTACTCTAGTTGTAACGGCCATGGATTTACATTACAGCCCATAGGCTTTGGTTTCCCATATATTGCCATGACGAGCTGAGGCCATTGTTTTATTTTGAGCAATCAATCAACTATGGGAAGATCTCTAGACAAACTAGAGAGTCATGCTAGCTGTCGTGTTAGTTTTGTGTATATTGAAAGGGTATTTTCGGTATCTAATAATGTAGTGTTATCAGTGAGTTTAAATTTTGAAATAATATTTGATGTAAAAGACGGGGAAGAAGTGAACGAATTCGTCAACACGAGTGTTTCAAGAGATATATTAACTCGTGTTCATTCATGTGGTCAAACATGAATTTCTTCTCGCGGTCTCAAAAAAAATATATTTTGTGGAAATATTAACATTTTTTTAGAGAAAGTTCACCTTTTAAATGGCCATGGAATTAGTAGATACAATAACAAATACGCACAAAATTGATGTGCTAAAATTTGATTAGTTATAATGAGAAATTCTCGTAAGCACCACTAATTATATTTAACAGTATAATGTACTCTAAAGTATTATACTAATTTTCTCATCAATTATACTTGTAGTCCCTTAAATATAGATTAAAGAAGTTTATCCTCATTCCTCACACTATCAATATAGGCCCTATTTGGAATATATCATTTAATTGATTATAGTTTATTTTGAAAAACAAAATTATTTTAAAAATATTTATTTTTATTAATTTTTTTATAAAAAAAATTATATGTTAAGTATAATAATATTTTTAATTTATTTAAAAAAATTAATCAATAAATATTTTTTAATTTATAATTTATTTTAATTAATAAATATATTTTAAAATAAATTGTACCAAATAATTACTAATATATATCATGGTATCCCAATTATAATAGTCAAGCTCTTGTTACTTTATACTCAGAGGATAGTATTACCATCTTTTTGACAAATGGGAGTTCCACCGGCCAACAAGTATGTATCATCTCTAATGTGACTAATTCATATCTTTAAAACCGAAAATAAGACCAAGTACCGTGCGTATGGAACTTCAAGCCAAAATTGATTATTAGGATAATATTTGTTCTCGTTCCGTAAAATAAATTTTATTTGTAAATTTTTACGATCTATTTACATCTCATATTATTTCAAAATTTAATAATTGTGTAGTTGGTGACGGTGTGAAAGTGAAAACATAATTGTTTGACTCATGAAGATTGCAATAATATCTTCTACATGACATGGATGTAGAAAGGGGACGTGAAATGGTTAGGGCGAAGTTGATGAGATTGTGTGATTAAAAGCACGGTCTCAAATTTGATTCTTCAACAAAGTATCTATCTACGATTTAAATGTGAAGCCATGACGACTGATTATTTTGCTAATTTTCCCTGAAGATTAATTAAAGTACGTGTAAACTGATGCAGACACATGGTTATCAAAAAGAAAAAGAACCACCAAAAATTGTTTTAACATTATTCATGTACTGAAACAAGATATGGGCTAGTACAAAAGTATAGGCCATATTGTGGAAGCCCATACAACCACCATTAGGCAAGCATGCCCACGAGGTTCGTTGATTGATTAGACTACAGTAGACCACAATGGCTCCCATTGCCAATTTCTAATGCGAGATCTTCAGTAGAAGAATGTAAAGTTTGCATGCAAATTTTTTTTTTAAATATTTATTATATATATAACAGAAGGAAAAATTAAAAAAAAAAAAAAAAAAAAAAAAAAAAAAAAAAAAAAAAAAAAAAGAAGCTTACTGTGAAGGCGAATAGAGAAATGTTGTCATTTTCGTTCTGCTAATGCATTATCCTGACTTGAGTCCATTAGGCGTGCAAAGGCAGAATTCAAACCTCCCTAGGAAGTGTAGGAATTAGGATACTGCGCTGTATCTTCCTGTTATGGATTCAAATTAAACTATTTTTATTTATGTTCCGTTTAGTTTTCATTCATTCCGGAAAATGAATGTAATAAAATTTCACATTTAAATTAAGTGATGGTTAAAATGAAATGATTAGCTAGTCTTATAATTTAAGTTGAAAACTATAAAATAAATGAAATAGATGAAACTCACATCCTCTAAGAAGAATTAACATTCACTTCTCATTCTATTATTCTCTTCATTTTTAACAAAAAAAAATTAAGACTAACAACATATTTCTTTTCAACCACCACTCAATTTCAATATAAAATTTTATTTCATTCATTTTTCTTAAGGAATAAGAACCAAACGCAACATTAGTATTTTTCAATTAATAGGCTGAAATTAGTAATATAACTCAAACTAAAAATATAATATGTGGGTAATTATAAATAATTAAAATTTTGCGATACCCTAATCGAATATTTTGTGTTTGGAGAACAAACCATTTTGGTATTAGCATCTATAAGCCAAAGAATTTATGCTCCATTCGGCCAATTGTCCACGAGGATATTGAACAACAGAAGAATCAAGAGAGTGAAGTCGTGTCACTCTTCTTGTTTTAAAAAATAAAATAAAATTATGGTGAAGTTATATCACACTTTATGTTTAAAATAATTAAATAAAAATCTTCCTCTCATGTACTCTATAATTCTCGAAAAAATATTATTGCACATATATTATACATGATATTTCAATTAATTTATAATCAACTCAAATTCTCACTATGCATTTATTTTCAAAAGAATAAAAATAAAAAAAAAAATAAAAAAAATTACACACACACACACACGTAATGTGTGCAGAAAAGACTGATGTAGATATAGAAAGGGATCTTACTAACTGGAATAAATTGATTTAGCAACCAAAGCATCGTTGTGCACCACTAACTCCAACCGACAGATGAATTCTTCTTTATAAAAACAAAGATTCCTTCAGGTTTCGGATTCTTTTGGATAGTGGAAAATTGGGCTTGGGATGTAAACTCAATAGTAAACAATTGCATATATTCCCAAAGAAATTTAATTACTTAAACAGAATATTATGACACTGAATGCAATAGTTTTTTTTTTTTTTTTTTTTTTTTTTTTTTTTTTTTTTTTTTTAAAGATGAGAAGATATTTTATCATCTCCTGCAGGCAGGCCGCAGGCCAAAATCAACCTGTATCATCTCCTGCAGGCTGGCTACAGCCAAGTCTACTACTTACACAACTACCTCAAGAAACCATACATTTAAAAAAAAAAAAAAAAAAAGGCTACACTTTATCTATCAGTTAAATGAACGTGTGTATTTATGTATGCACTTCATTTGTTTTAAAATTAAATATATCTTAAAAACAATAATTTTTAAAAGTTGATGATCGATTTCAATTTTTACATAAAGGAAATGTATTTTCAAAACAATTTTTTTAGAAATAGTGTAAAATTTTATCTATATTTAAAAATGAGATAATAAATTATGAATATCATAATATTTTATGGAACTAAAAAAATTATAATTTTGGAAAATACCAAAAATAAATAATCATTTATAATTTTAGAACATAGATATTATTATTTTGTCTTATTTCATACTGATACTGATGCTGGTACACAGAAGCAAAGTCCTCGAAAACTATCAACGGAATAAGATTCAAGTTTCATATAAAGTTTCAATTTTCAAACACCATTTAGGTCAAAACTATTATACAATTTAAGCACATGATTGTCTACCTAGATATGTTTCGTGCTAATAGTTTTCAAGTTTCAACCGACACATACAAATGCAAGGCATAGCATAACCATCATCATCATCATCATCATCATCATCATCTGCCAACACCGTACTCAACCAGATTTGAACAGCAATACCGCTTTTGTGTCCAGATAAAAGTAAACAAAGTGGTTCGTCTCATGAGTGACATAGGAACCTGCATCCACGAAAATGCAAAATGTCATTGATATTTCATTAATAACTAAATCAGGTTATTTCTCACAAAAAAAAAAAAAAAAAAAAAAAAAAAATCTAATAATTCACCTCAAAGAAAAATAAAAATTTTACAATATCCATGTAGTGCTTTCCACAATTTTCTTTATTAGCTCCTTTCACATAAACAGACCAAGACAATAAATCTTGAACTCCTATTGTAATGCCTTTAGTAGTGTTCGGTCATGGTAAATTTAAAGGTTAAAATTGTCCCTCAATTTATCTTCATCTTCACTGTACCACAATTACTACAAAACGGTATAACAGTATACCTGGGGTAAGGGCATCAAGGATGATCACAACTCCACTAATTGACTCAAGTAATTAAGCTTACAATGTTAGAGAGCCAAAGATGTATTGTCAATTGTGTGAATCTGCTGAATTACATCTATGACTTTAAGATTACTAAACATCGCTTTTATGGATACTTGATAATATTGAATCACATACGAGCAATTATTTTCTAAGGAAAGTGCCTGATGGATCATCTCAATTCTCAAACAAGTCTAGTATCCTATCTCCTTGTGCAATTACCATGAAATAGTCCTAACAATCTTCCTAGCGGTGGCACGATAACTCAAGTGTTAGACAGCAACCCAACGAAACACAGATACACACAAGGGAAAGGGAGTAAACACGAAAAGAAGTGTATAAAGTCAGTGAAGTTATGGCTGATTCTAAAACAATTTCAAAATACAAAGAGACCTTGATGGTCAAGTTTCTTTTTCTTTATATACGAACCCTTTGCTACCCCCTAAATCTCCTAGAAAAAAATGGTACACGGTTTAGTAAAAAGTTATGTGCTTCAATTTCATAAACTGCTTAGCATAGTAGAGGCTGCAAGCTTTGGCTCGTAAGGAAAGTCCGCACCAACAATGCAAATCAATGCAACTGATCCTAGAAAACATGCCAGAATATCATGAATGAATTATAGGTTCTGTTAGACCCACAAACAATCATATTATTCAGTCATGAGTGAACATGAACGATTGTTAGCAGGTATAAGTGAACTTTGTATTACTTGTAATACAAAAGATTAGCAAACTTCGTAATACTCAAAGACTAGCAAACTTTTGTATTACTCAAAAGTCTCAAACTTTCGCATACAACGAGTTTGTTAGTCTTTTGTATTACAAGTATACAAATTTGAGTCTTTTGTAGGGTGTAGAATTCCAAAGACGACTTGTGCTAAACAGAATATGACTCCACATAGATTTGTTGGGTGCCATTCAATTGTAGATATTTTGAGACTAAGGAGCGGTCTATTGTGTTATTAATCTTGAGCCTGCTTGTCTTTTTCAGGATCTTGTGTATCTGTGATCGACTATTATGTCTGTTAATTCTTGTTGGAGTTGAGCATTTGAACATGATGCTGTTGTTCTGTCTTGATGACGTTGGTTTTTATCCTTCTTTGTTGCGTTCTTGTTTGTAAATGGGTGGCACCCCTAAATTTGATCCAAGCCTCTATTTGCACTGGCAGCCTCAAAAACCTTCAAATGAGGTTTACTTATTAGTTATCCCTGTTCCAGAAAATGAGTCCAATTTCGAGTACCTCTTTTATTGATGACAATATACAATGACTCAAAGTCCTCAAGTTAAACATTGCAATTCACATATCATGGAACTACCATCAAACTAAAGTTACTAAACATTCACTATTTTAGGGGTAAACATTGAATAAAAACATATCCTTAATAATATTTGCAAATTTTGCAAATTGTACTCTTTTTGTGCAAGGAGTGAGTACCGTCATTCTATTTACCGAAAGGATAGCTTCATTTCGATGCTACTCATAAAGACACTGATGATATGTGTGTGTGTGTGTGTGTGTGTTTCAGAGGCGTTAAACAAGCCAAGCTTTTCAAGCCTGGTTGGTTTAGGTAAATGAGTTCTTTTCTCGAGTTCGACTTGTTTAATATAAATGAGCCTTTTATTGAGTTTTTAACAAGCCAAGTTTAAGTTTTTTCATGAATAATCTGAAAATATTTAATGTTATCGAGTCAAATTTTAAACGAGCCGAACTCGAATTTAGCTTGTCAAACTAAACAAGCTCGAGCTGAGCCTTAAACAAGCCGAGCATGAGCTTTAAATGAGACTCGTTTAGCACCCCTAGTGTGCTTACACAAGAACAAATCATATAAATTACTGCAAATCAAACGGGGAAAATACATATGAAACATGACGCTAGCAAACGAAAACCAGAGTCCCAATCTAAAGCAAGATCTGTACGATTTCATCACAGATTAGAGATATATTCACTCATATAAACTTACATATCAGTCATTGATTCTACAAATTAACAAAAAATTTACTTTAGATAGCAATGTCATTAAAATTTTCCCAAAAGTACTCATTCAGTCCACAATCATAATCATCATTTAATTAATACCAAACTAAACAAAAATAAATAAATAATAAAGTAAAATGTACCAAAGTTTTTGCCTACGATACAATGCCAAGTGGGACCATGCTTGTTATCGAACTCCTTCTTGATGTGCTCTGCTACATCCTTCTCTACACCGTACTTCTCAAATGCCTAGTAGATAGAGTGTGGATTAGTACTTAATTTAGCATAACGAAGTGAAACAATTACAGTATATAGAGAGATTAGAGGTGGGGAATACAGCGATGGCAATGTCGACGGCCTCCATTTGCATGTCCTCCTTCATATCGGCGCTCTTGATGGTTGCTTTCTTACCGGCGGAAGGCGGAGGAGCCGCCGACGAGGGCTTCACAACCAGAGCTCCGTTTTTCTTTGCGTCTTCACTCATTTTCTGTTCGTCTCAATTTCCGTAACGGGACAAGCAACTGAAGGATCGAGTGTTTTGTGGTCTTTCCAATTTCTCTTGAGTCTCACGAAAATGTGACTTTTCTTACTCCTCATAGGGTCTGCTCTTTTGTTTCACCAAATGTATTCTGTTTTTCAAAAATATAAATTATTTTATAGGCATAATTTATTTTTTTAATTTATTTTTTTTATGATAATATCATATATTTAGTTAACTATTTTTATTATTATTTCCTCTTTCTATATTATGTGTTCTATTCTATTAACTGCAGTTAAAATAACATTTCTAAATAATATTATTTTTATTCTATATTGCCATTACTAAACTATCACTTATTATAAGTATAATAAATAAATATAAAAAGTTTATCCTTAATATACAGTACATAGTATAAATGTTCAAATAATAGTTAGCTTTTTAATTTATTATATATGGATAACAACTTACTCACTCAATCTCATAATTTTTATTTTTAAAAGTCAAAATAAAGTAAATGTTTCAATTATTTTATATTTTCAAAATTCAAATAAAAATAAGTTTTTATAATCATTATTACTAATTTAGTTTTTCTTTTCAAACAAAACTTTTTTACTTAAATAACTCAAAAGTTTAAAAATTATTGCTACAATTACTCTTTAATCATCATATTTTTTAATATGTGTAAAAAAATTAATGTTGGGAAATTATAGTCCTTCTATCTCATAACACAAGTATAACATAAATTTTAAAATATATTAAAAAATATAACACATAAATTTATTAAAAATATACCCGAATTTATTTGCAGTAAATATATCACGGTCATGGGCCCCCGGATCGGCCAACAATCAGTAGACTAGATGCGTACACGGAGTGCTTATAGTTCCAGCAACGTCGTCGCTTGCCGATTTGATATTTTACCAGCTCAGTGCAGTTGAAAGCGGACCGTGTCTGTTTTCCCTGCACTTTTACCCAACTCCACACATCCATAAAAGGACGTCCTGGGCCCAACGATCTAAGTACAGCCTTTGTGTTCTTATTAAATTTTGCAGACATTATTTAAAAATATTATTAAAAAAATGGTTCTTTACTCTACACAGGCTTTGCTGGGCCCATCGCAAGATAAGCCCATGGTCTCACAGAGCTTGTCCATATCGATTTCTACCTTGGACTACAACAGTTGTGTCTGGTGAAAACCAAAGGTCCAATTATATGTTTCTTAATGACTAACTAAGCTTGAAGCTAATAAGCGCCTAAATTTAAATTCAAAAAATTAAAATTTATAATTTAAATTTAATTTTAACAAAAAAATTATAAATTATATTTAAGTTGCAAATAACGATTTGTTAAGTTGGAAACGCTAATACCAAACATGCCCATATTCAGTGACACAAAAAAAAGTTCAAATATTTCGGGCGTCCCACAAATAATGGTTGTTGTTATTTTATTTTATTTTTTTTCTAGACGGAGCAACTACAATATTATTAACAATAGTCTCCGAGGAAGAACAAATGTAAGAACCCAATATTTTAACATTATTTATCTTTATAAAAATGATATTTTGGGGTGTTAAATAAAATTATTTGTTTCCGACAAAAAGAATGTCAACGTTAAAGTTTATTCCTGTACGGAGCGCCGCAAAATATTTGTGGACCCCACAACCGAAAACGTGTGGACCCCACTAATATTCGTCAGACGACTTTTGATGCC
>JAUMHB010098420.1:0-10458 GCA_032359685.1 Pittosporum tobira
TATTTTAACTCCGTCCTTCAGAACGTAATTGCAAAAATAATTCAACTAGAGAAATAACAATAGGAAGATTTTATTTAGTAAATCATTCGAAATATTCGGGTTCTCACAATTTCTACCCGACATTTTGTCATTTCATCATCCTCGACACATAGTCAAGTTTAACATCTTGTGCCTATATACATCACAGCTACAGGAGTTAACCATGTAGGGTCCCAGTACACATGTCTTTAGTTATATTCAATATTCGATCTCAAATTATCATAAATCATGTGAAAATGATAAACGCTTCAACAATTGGCATGCTTATACATGGTAGATATGCATAATTATTTTAAACAAGTTCAAGAATTTAACTTGAAGTAATAAATAATGTACAAGCAATTAAATTTGTACAATTATGGCAAATACGTATATTGAAAATTAAATCATACGTATTAAAAGCTGAATAAATTGCATGCATAAGTGAATAATAACTCATACATAGAAGTGGCGAGTAATAACTTGCCTTATCAAAGCTTCCTAAACTTTCCACGAAATGCATTTAGTGGTCAATGGTTTTCCTTCCTCACTCACGTACGTTCCTATAATAATAACGGATTATCGTTAATATCGTCATTTCAAAATAGGTCGCTCACTCTCAAAGTAAACCTAAGCATCTTTGAGTTTTCCTAATTTAAAAATGACATAAATGCACTCAAAATTTCAAAGGGCAAAATTGTCACTATTTGACAATTTATCATTTAACTCATTCCGTTCAATTTATTCCTCGTATTTATTCCGGGGTATTCTTAAATCCTAAAATACTTCATCGGATCCTTGTTCGGATAAAAGTGAACATAACATTCGTATGTAAAAATATACGATGTTTAAAGACAATAAATATGATGTGTAATCATATCATAATGGTATTTAAATCATTGAAAGGACATGAAAATAATATTCCTTAAATATTTTACTTTATTATCTAAATAAAATAAAATTTAATTAAATACAATATTTTTTTTAATTTAAAAAAATTAAATTTCTAAGTTAAAAATAAGTTTAACATATTCTTTACTAATTTTTCTAAATCAATGGCATTGTTGTAAATAAGGTTAAGTGGCAGTTTGTAAATAGTGCAACAGTGGCATTTTTATAAATATGCAGCAGTGGCATTTTTGTAAATAGTGCAACGATGACATTTTTGTAAATATGCAGCAGTGACATTTTTGTAACTATGTTGCAATGGTATTTTTGTAAATACACTGCAGAGGGGTATTATGGTAAAATACACAGAAGGGTATTTTTGTCTTTTAGGTAGAAGGGTATTTTGGTAATTATGCCATTAGGGGTATTTTAAAAACTTAACCCTTCTAAAAATAATGATAATAAAAATGGTAACAATAATAATAAGGAAATAATAATAATAGAACCAAAATAATTCAAGTCAAACAACGACTGACCGAGCCAACCATCGACTGGCTGACTGGTCGGCCCATACTTCCTCATCTCCTGTCGAGACTGGCAGACTGGACGGTCGGCCTTCATGGCAAAGGTCGGCACCAGGTTGGTCGAGTATGGCAACAGTTAACCATGTCGACCCTTGACTGGTCGATCTGGTCGGCCCCTTCTCGGATCCGAACATCTGAAAGACTGGCTGGGCGGTCGGGCCAAAAGGTAGTTGACCAAGTCAACCATTGACTCATTGACTGGTTAGCCCTTTCTCCCTCATCTCCGGTCGCCCGACCAATAGGCTGGCCGATCAGCCGGCCTGGTAGTCATCGGCAGCGAGCTGCCATGGCCACACACACACATGCACACGCACACATACACACACTGGATGAAAGGATAAGCTCGGTTTTGTGGCAAAAATATTGATGGAACATCGAGTTTCATCATCCCCGTGACCTGGAACCTCAAGAACAGGGAGACCATATTCATCGTCCTCGGTTCCGGCCAATAAGCCATCACCGGCGGCCACAAGCTCATCAAGAAATTCAAATAGGCTTTAAAACATCATGAAAACTCGATTGAAAGGTATTAAAATGATCTTTGCAACTGCAAGAATCCATTGGATTATTCAATCAACTCAAACACATCCTATCTTAGTCCAAAGATCCGATCTTTAGTCAAGAACACGCCGAAAATAAACCGATTGTAAATCGAGCTTACCTGCTCGATCCTTGACCGTTCTGATCAATTGAAGGCTCAAGTCAATTCTAAGGGACTTCTAGATGCTATTATAACCGCCAATTGAACATAGAAATAACAAAAACTAAATCTTTGGATTTTTCATACTAAAAACAAGAACAAGTTTTTATCGCAGTGACTTCTCGTCTGTATGAAGAATTAGGGTTTGGTTGTCCTGTGTTTTAAAGATGATTTACAACATTTAATAACTCGGATTGAAGCAAGAAAAGGACTGATGATGGATTCGGCAAAACTCAGAAGCTGCAGAAAGAGTTGGGGGCAAAAAGAAATGAGAGAAAAGGGAAAGGGAAAAAGAAAAAAAAAAGAAAGGGGAGAAATGTGGAAAAGATAAAGGTCTGGGGGCCTACGCGTCGGTGGACTCCACCTAGTCAACTTGGCTGAAATTTCAAAATTTAAATTACTGTTTTACCTCGATTCGCGAACCGATTAATTTAATAATTAAATAATAATTTAAAAAGTCAAAAATGCCACAATACAATATTATACTCTATCCTTATGTTTTGGCACGCTGTGATTCCAACGGCGCTATTCGTTTTTCCATGTGACGCTCCGTTCAAAAAGTCAACCCAGGACTAGGTCAATTCAAAAATCCGACGGCATTTTGATTCACTATTTTTCCGCACTGATTCCAAATCTTTGGTCATTTTATGATTTTGAATACTTGTTGACTCTCTGGTCAAAATGACCAAAATGCCCTTGAGACATAACTTTCATCAAATAATATAGGGAAAAAATTATATTATAAACCTTTCATTAATAATTTCGGGTTCTCACAAAAGACACCAAATGGGACCAAAGGTTATGCAAATTTATAACATTACTGATTTAAGGTCATTTATGGTCATAGGATATTATTCAAAGAACAAGTAGGATAATAAAGATAATTGAGATGGTAATGGAGCACTTCAAGGCAAATATTTTTACTCGCCCCTTTTTACGTGTAATTTCTTGTTTCCATTACACATAGTATTTATTTGTCATGAATGCATAAGTTTATTCCTTGTGCATATAAGACCATGTTGTGCTTGAGTATTGTGCATCTCTACCATGCACAATATGCCTTTAGGATAACGTAGAGAATTTTCAATTAAAATGGAATTTGAGTATGTCAACGGAGGTTATGGCCGATATATTCTGGTACCCTGTGGAGAGAATTTCCTGGGATTGCCATGTGCACATGCGCTAGATATATTGTAACTCGGTCCGGACTACGTGTTAGGATCGGTTAAGTTTATTTTATAAATTTCCACCCAAAAATATAGAAGTGGTGACAATATGGATATAATGTTGCATACTCATGTTCGTTATTTTGTTAAATGCATGATTTATATTTATGTTCGTAAATCATGCTAGCATTATAAAGTTCATTGTAATGCTCAAGAAGTTAATGAAAGCTTATATCTCAAAATTTCATATTATTGAATATTTATTAAATATTATTTTAGCCTTGAGAGTAAGATACGTGCTTAGCTAAATTCGCTCACCATATTTGTGGTTTAATATTTTCAACTAGTGTGAGTCGAGGCGAGCCAACGAATAAGGAACGAGAGGACTTGGATAGCTAGATCACGACAATAGAAAGATAGTACTAGGGATTTGTCTAACCCGGAGGGCAGACTCCCCTTTTTGGTTTAATTTACATTTTCCAATGTTGTGTTGTAATAACTTAATATTACGTTTCTACTATTATATGTGTGAATGTTTGTAATATGGGACGGGCGAACCTCGAATTTTCTCACATAGTAAATTATTAATTAAGTTAAAGATAAAATACAGTCATTGGGAAGGGAACATTTAACAGTTTATTAACATCCTATTGTTAGTAATAGTAGTGGAAAGTCAGGGGTGTTACAGAATCTATTTCGAGCATATTTGATATTGTCCATATGAACACGTTGGTGCTCTTTCTCAAGAACTTGGTTAATTCTTCTTGAATATCCTTGTGGAGATCTATACCAATCTTGAAGGTTTTGGAGTGGTCGGTCATCTTCGCTGATGGGAACCTCCTCCAAATCCTCAAATGGTTTTCCTCTCATTTTGTTAACAACTCATGGGTTGAGAGCGTAGAAAGGTAATAAGTTGAGTTTTTAGGCTTCACTTGGTGGTGGTACTTTTGATTTTGGTGATTCATGATGATTAAGAAATTGTCACTCCCACTGACGATGCCAATGTTACGTCCAAAATAACTTACCAAGAGAGAGTAATTCAACCACGAACAAAGTGAGCCACATGTATGGAGATGTTTTTTGTGTGTTCTCCCTTGCTTCTTGCTCCTTTGTTGGAACACTTGTTGTAACCCCGCTTTAATAAGAGCACAATAATTATGATAAAATAATATCGTCCGAATTGAGTGATCCTCACTTTTTCCTTATATATTACACAAGGTTAACAGCAAATTGTCTCTCAAGATAAGACATGCCAAGAACTTAATCCTCATTAAATATTAAGTGCGGAATTAATATTTAATCAAAACCATATTGAGAAAGAGAAAAAATAAAATCATTAAATATTTCAAAAACTAGAAGTATTTAATAAAGTGAATCTCATTTATTATGAAATGAATAACCTGGATTGATTGAAAAGTGATATCCTTGATCCCATTTATAGGACTCTAGGCACCCCTATGGAAGAGATATTTTGATTAGATGTACTTCTTCAAATTATTGCACCATAAGAGACACATCAATTTGATTGGATGCAGCTTTTAACTCGAAAGTATACCTTTTACCATTGAACCATTTTAACTTTTCATCATAAAATCATATAATAAATATATTAAAATATTTTTAATAATTTTATATTATTGAGGATTTTATTTTCTAGCAATACATATTATTATCAAGTTGTAAATATTTATTCTAACATACTAGAAAATAAAATATTGCATATAAATAAAATTTACTTACAAAATTTTCGCATTTCTATCATTTAAGTTTCCTTTGATGGGAGAAACCTTTTCCATGATAATAATATGTCAATAAATGACATTATTTCTCATTGAGTGACATATGTCAAAATGACATATTTTACACTGGGGATCATTATATTTTCCACCTCCGTAGGAAAATAAATTCTTGTTTTCCAAGAACATAAATGATAATTTATTTATTTAAAAAATTCATTATATTTGTATTTAATTTTGCCACATTTTTGTTTGAATACAATAAGGCAATTTTTGTACTTCCTGACAAATTTACAATTTCATATGAGCATAATAAATTATATCATACATTTTCCATACCCACAAATCATTACCACCACCAGATAATGATTTAAATAGCCATAAATCATTACCACCACCAAATAATGATTTGATTATCCATAACACATGTATATAAATATATACATTTATTTATCATTAATTGACAAGCGACAATTATGTGTATATAATACAGACATTTTTTACTGACAAACCTTTCATAACATCATACCACCAATTCAATTCAGTGAAAATATTATGTTTTAGAATTGTGCTCAATCCAATATTGTCTTAAGATTGTTGAAATATTTATTGTAATTTAATAATAGTACAATGATTATGATAAAATAATATCCGTTTGAATCGAGTGATACTCACTCTTTCTTTAAGACAATATTCGCCCCTCATATACTGCACAAGGTTAACAGTGAATTGTCTCCCAAGATAAGACAGGCTAGGAACTTAATCCTCATTAAATAGTAAGTCCATAATTAATATTTAATCAAAACCATATCAAGAAAGAAAAGAAATAAAACGATTAAATATTTCAAGAACTAAAAGTATTTAATAGAGTGAATCTCATTCATTATGAAATGAATAACTTTGGATTGATTGAAAAGTGAAATCATTGGTCCTATTTATAGGACTCTAAGCACCCCTATGGAAGAGATGTTTTGATTAGATGCACCTGTTCAAATTATTGTACCATAAGAGATATATCAAATTGGATTAGATGTACATTCTAACTTAAAGGTATACCTTTTACAATTGAACCATTATAACTTTTAATCATAAAATCATATAATAAATATCTTAAAATATGTTCATCAATTTTATATTATTGAGAATTTTGAAAATTCCTAACATCTTTTTATGTTTCCTATAAAATAAAAGGCACTTGAGGGGGGATGGGTGTTATTTCCCTTTTATCGCTTCTTCTTTAATGCTTAAGTTACTATTGGATTATCATAAAGGGTGCATAGCTAATACAGGTTTTAATGTAATGCGTATGTAACATTTATGTATGATAGATCAAATGCAATGTGTGCGACTCAAGTCAGAAAGAATTCTTGAGGGCTTCTTGAATTGGTTTGAAGAATTGTTCATCAAAATATGTAACATTAAGGTGGTTGAAAAAGGAACCAACAAAGATCCACAATACTCTTGGTGATATGACGAATTGATCTCAATACTACTGGGTAGAGAATTTGAGCAGATGATAATATCCACAAGAGTTAAATCTATTGGAGGTTGCGTAATTATATTCACGTGTCGTTATGTGATAATTAATTTTTTTAAATATTATTTAATAATAATTTTAATTTATTTTTTATAATCAATGCATCGTTCTAACAAGAAGAAAATCAGTTTGAATTTAGAGAAGTGGTTGTTCTTTCGGAAAATTAGCTATTTGTGGTTGTTTTATTGTAAGTTTATTTATTTTATTATTTATGTTAAAATAAATTATTAAAAAAATCATATCAATTGATGGACAGTTGTACACAATAATCACCCTATCGCACAATTGCCACAAAGATACAGAAAGGAGGGGCTTTGGTCACGCACGCCCGTGACGGTGGGAAAGAATGGAGCAGCAAAGTGGAAACATGAGCAATGCCACGCTTTTTCATGTAGATTGCCCTCAATTTGCTCCTAAAATGGGCACATCCCTCGAGAAAGTAAAAAGTCTGTTCAAGACCTGACCCGTAATCAGGTTGTGTGACATTTATATTCGCTCTGCAAATCCTATTGTTTTAAAAAGTTTATAACACTTTTTATTTTAAAAATTATTTAATTAATATTTTTATTTTATTTTATCAAATAATATAGCTCATTTTTTCAATTACTATTTTATCATCTAAAATTCTAGCAATAAAGATAATTTAAATATTCTTTCATAATCAACACAATTTTTAAGGTTGTGTGAACATTTCAAATATATTAATCTTTGAGAGAGGGCGGGGTTCACAAAATCAGGCTTGCTTATTAAATTTAGGGACTTGTTATTTTTTTATAGCAAAAACAAAGTCTTAACATTCAATTCAAAATAAAATTGTTATATATTGTGGGATCTTATGAGAATTATTATTTTTTGTTGTGAAATATCAATTTACTAAATCTATTAAGAATATATATTTTTTTTATATTTATGTCGTTATAGTCTAAATAATTATTTAATTAGCGATTACATCATAATAGTAACTAGCATAATTAGAAATAAAATTCTCTCTGTACAAAATTAAGAAGTAAAGACTTATTAATCATTAGCAGTGTCCTAAAAATTGGTAAACAGACCTAGACAGTGAAGTACGGTCCTATTTCGATACTAATAAGATACAAGCGAGAATTAATTAATTTTAAGTGTCTAATTAACTTAAGCGTTAGAGAGTCTTCGAAGATTTATTCGAGGATTAATTCAAACTATGCTGAAAAAAAAAATAGAGGTCATTAGTAGTATGATATTATCTCTTCGCGCACTTTGAACGAAGTTTTAAAATTCACTAATTAATAAGAAGGTTTACTCGTCCACTTGCCCTCATATATAATAAAACAATAATTAATAGTTTGAGTTTGAGTTTGAGCTCGAATCTCAGTATATGATTAGTGATTTTGACTCGATTTAATTTTTCAGTTAGTGATGCGGCGGCCCTTATCTTTATCCAGTTATCAGAGAAGATTGTAAATTATAAACAGTTTAGTTTTTTTTTTTTCTATTTTTGTTTGTATACGTCCTCCATTCTTAAAAAAAGAATGACACAAGTCCCAAAAAAAGAAAAATTATCTTGAAAAAAGAATGTTACAACATTTATATTTATAAAATTATGTGATTTATATTTATAAACAACTTATTTATGTGAGTGTTATTTAAATTTTAAATATTTTATATTTTTTTATCTCTTATCAAATGAGAATTTTCTTAATTTGTTATAATTGTTATATATTCTTTTTAAGAGAGACGAAGTATTATAAAATGGTAGGATGTTTAGGTAACCACTTTAGTAAAGGTCATATTAGTAGAGCTCATATCTGAAATCTGGGCTGTTAGAGATGATCTCTTGATGGCTTGGTAGCTAGAGAAGGATTGCCATTCATTTCATTTCATTCGGGAAGCATTTACAAGAGAACATCCAGATGGATGGTGTGAGCTCATGGCAAACCCTTGGGAGTGTTCAGCGGTGACACACTTGGACGAGTGGAGGAAGGGTATTAGAGTTGCAGGCCGTCTAGCCGATATCGAACATTCAAATAGCTGTTGAGTTTGTGCTAACCTGTTGAAGAATTGGGCCCCCAATTTTATGAGTTGCTGGACATGTAATGGGCTTAATTTCCTTAAGCCTGTTTAAATGAATTAACAATTCGATTAGGATTAGTAATAAGGGCTAGCCGCCAGATCGTTATAGCAGATGTTTTTCTTGGTGGTGCACAGCAGGATTAATATATGATATAAAGGGAATTTATAATTCTGTTGGGCTGTGTGTGCGCTGCATGGCAGTGCTATGCCGTCAGGAGATAAGAAACAACATGACAGAAAAATTGTTCACAAGATATATATATAAGCATAAACACCACAAAATTGGTAGAGTTAAAATTTATACTTTTGTCACTTTTTGACATTATTGTCATTGACTCAACATTAACTTATTCAATTCAGTAAGGTTATAATTATCTATTTCGCTTAACTCACCTAGTCATGTATCTTAATTAGTATAATTGCAAACTTAAATATAAAGCTTACTCATCTCCCTTATTATGTTAATATTAATCAATCCCAATTAACAAAGTCTAATTAATGTAATCTAACTAAATCACAATTCCACTAAAAAAAACTAAATCACAATTGATATATATATCTATATATATATATATATATATATATATAGTACATGTTTGCCTAATCGGATTATGTGCAACAAATTATACATATCCACGTGTATATATTCAATCATATCTCAAATAGTAACATAAACCTAAAATATTTCCTAACTTAAATTAAGTTCGGAAAAAAATAACATGACACGAAATAGGAAACCAACATGATAGAAAACACTTTAAGCCTATAATTGTAACAAACCTTGGCCCAAAATAGTAAAATAAGCTATTAATTATTTTAATAAGCCCATCTACCTAAAATTTAAAGATAAAGATAAAAAAGTAAATAAAATTATATATTATTAATCAAAAAGAAATACATATGATTAATGCTTGCATGAATTTAAATATATTGAATAATATAAATAAATATGCATAAAATAACTAATAATTAATAAGCAAATTGCATCTAGCGCGAGCAACACCGGGTATTTGTACTAGTGTAAAGAGAATAAGCAAAAGTTTTTGCTACACAATAGTAAACTACGACATACATAGATAAAAAGTGGCAGAAATGAAGTTTGGAGTTTGTTTCGTGGCTATTACTTTACATTAAATATTGTTGTCAGTGTGTTTGCTTATTTATCCTTGATTTATTGTTTACTGGTGTTTGTACGGTTAGTTAATCAATTTGGTTGATTGAGTATTTCTTTGGGACCATGTGATTGGTTTGGTTTTTAATTTATCATTGACAACGATTATTGTTAGAGACATTTTTTCTCAAACAAGTGGAATTGGAGCTTTGGTCTTTTTAGGTTGTTTTCTAGGTAAATTAAATAGATAATTCAATTGGTGCCATGATTAAATTAATGTCAAACAAATTTTACAATTTGGAAAGCCATCTTCATCAAGATATTCTTCATGTTCTTATTTGCAGCTTCTATAGCCCCAGTTGTTTGAGGGTGATAGGGAGATGAGTGATAATGCTAAATCTTGTATTTATCCAAAAGCTTAGTGACTTCTTATTGAAAGTGTGTCTCATAATAGGATATTAACTCACACGGAATATCAAAACGTCAAAACATATTTTCTTATATGAATCGTGCAATATTTTTGGCATTCAATAACTTGTATGACACAGCTTCAACCCATTTCACAAAATAATCAACGGCCACCGATATATAGGAATATCGAAGTTTTCCTTTAGGAGTGATTTTGCCAATGATATCAATTCTCCATGTAGAGAATGGGCATGAGAG
>JAUMHB010098431.1:0-10457 GCA_032359685.1 Pittosporum tobira
ACATGCAGTTACACTTGACAGTTTTTCATATGTCTATGTTCTCATTTTCACTTAGTCTGTTGACTTATTAGACTAAGTATAACTTTCTTGTTTCAATTATCCTTAGTTATGGTGTTCCTTATTGAGCTATTTGAGCTCACTCCTTTACTTCATATTCCTTTCAGGTGCAGATAACTAATAGCAGGGTTATTGGGGGAATGAACTAGAGGTCCAGATGGTTAGATTTTCCGCTGCGTGGTATTTGAATAAGATGTGTAGAGAGAATTGTATAATATTTATTTGTATTTTCAGCTATATCATTTATAACCTTGTATACTTTAAGTATTGTGTATTTCTAAGTCATGGATTTAATAATAAATTGGTAACCCAAGTCGGGGTGTGGATGCCCAGATTTGGGGGTGTCACACACTAAGAATTCAGAAAATTGGTCATCATCAAAAGATCGCCTATCTTGCTTTAAATGTAGGACCTTTATATCACTCCAAAATGCCAATCTCACAATAGAAGCATCAATAAGTTTTAATTTTGTCCTTTAAAGTACAACGAAAGAACTTGTCTAAAATCATTGCCCAAAATAACCACTTTTCCCCCAAAAGGTAGATCACAACCTGTAATGTCCTTTAACGACCAGTCTAATGCTTCAAATGCATGTTGATGTGTCATTGGGGCTTCAATCCAAAAATCGTTATTGTTCTCTGTATAAGCTTCGTTAGGTCAAATTGTTTACTAATTGAGCAAACACTTGATGCATCCAATTTTATTGGAATTTTGAATCAAGAATGTGTCATCCTTCCCCCTAGCAACATTGTTGCTGCTATACCTGACATTAGTGTAGCTATTGCTATGTGACCATTATTTCTCAAAACTTCCAGTAAAGCTAGATATAAGTATGTATTTCCAGTTCCGCCAGTACCATCCATGAAAAATAATACATTTTATTTTCTTTCAATAGCTCTCATAATCGATGTATATGCAAATAATTAGCCATGATTTAATTTGGCTACATAATTTATATCTTCAGAAGACACAGAATTGCAAGCTCATCTTGTATCATAATTGGTATTCCAAAGTTGTCATCAAATTGTTCTGTCATACTTGGCAAGTCATAATTTGAGATATTCTTATTGTGTTGCAACAATAGAATTTTCAAGTCACATAAAAGTTTATTAATTACAATAGAGCTACTCGTCATACTTAGACTTGTATAGTCCTCAATTATACGATGATAAAATTCATTCCATACTTGCACTTGTATAGTCCTCAATCATAATATGGTAAAATTCATTCCATAACATTTTTACTCCATCTGGTTCACATAAAACCATAATTGAAACAAATAATCTCCGTAAAGCAGTCAACATGCAAATAGTACTTGCCTCTTAGAGACATTGTATTAAACTATCATCATTTTCTAATAAACCATGTTGTTATGCTACTTATTTGAAGGTAGACTATGTTAACCCATCAACTCCACTTAAATTTTCAAATTATTCAGACTTCTTACATGATTAAGAAGTGCACACAAGCAAAAAAATTGAGTGTCAGATGACAAGACTACGTAAATTCTACCAATGACCTTATTATACTTTGTCCTTTCTTGCCAACGTTTTTCAGTAGAAATCCATCTGTAATGCTCAGGAAATTCACGATACAAAAATTGTTTTGCACATTCACTACGACGATTCATTTCAAAGAGCATGGTTCTTGAGTTACGTGCATCATCCACAATGTTGCGTATTCTTTGATTTGTGTTATGTTCTAAATGTATGTGCAGTCGTACAACTGAAGGATAAATCCAACCCATTGGGATTGCAAATATTCTCCAAAGAGCCTCGGGAGCACACAAAGCCATCTTGCTCCAAAAAAACTCGGTTGGGCCTTTGTACACGTACTTGTATAAGTACTTGACACTTCGGACATTGACACATATCTCAACATTGATTTGACAATCATATTTCAAAAGCAACCATGCATTATAAGGAACAACCCATCTACTATCAACCACTACGATTTCATTATTGTCTAATGGGACAGATAGACATATATCCATGAATCATATGTTTCGAAACTGCCTCATATAATTAAAGGGAAGGCCCAAATATTTACCGGGCAGATTGGGCGGGCAGCTAAATTTGATAGTAATTAAAGTGTAGGCCCAACTATTTACCGCGGGCGGCGAACTTGGGCTGATATTTGGCTACCGGTTTGTCGTTTCGGTGACGAATAAGAACTTTAAAGAAAGAGTAAAAAGTACGTGGCGCGCAGATTTTTTGGAGAGAAACAGCAGAGGCTGCTTTCAAAATCAGCATATTCCTTCGAATGTACTCCTTTATATTACCAAATATTTTTATTTTTATCTTTAGATTCTATTGCCAAATACTCCTTCAATACTCACCAAAGAGTTTTTTTTTTTTTTGTTTCTTATTTTTCTTATTTCTCGTACTCCTTTTGTCCCAAATTAATCGCAACGGTTTTTCGACGATTATGTGATATAGATTATAAAGTGCATGAAAATTATATTAGAATAATTTATTTTTATAATAATTAAATTATAATTAAAAATACAACATATAAATATATTAAAAAGCAAAAAAAAAAAAATTAAAAATAAATTATTCTAATATATTTTTTATATACCTTAAAATTTATACTATACAACTGTCAAAAATTGTTGCAATTATTTTGAGGTGGAGAGAATATATAATAAATCTGGTCGTTTTGCTAAAAATATGTATCATGCAACAATTGAAAGTTAGAGATTACCCAAGTGTAATTATCAAAGCAGTTTTTATTGTACAAATTTATGCTTCATTTTTTAATACTCTACCCATTCCCAAAAAAATAATTAAAATATTTTAAATTTACAATTAAAAAAATTTTATTTTTTAGAAAAGAGAAAAAATTTAAATCACAAAAAATTAAATATTTTAATAAAATTTTTATTTTTTAAACACCGATTGACCGAAGTTTTCTTTCTTTTTCTTTTGGTCCAATGAGTGGGCAACAAACCATTTGAACACGATTTGACCAAAGTTTTCTTGACTCGGAAACCACTTTTCATGCCGACCTCAATTTTTTTTTTATTAATTAAAACCAAATTATACCTTTCCCTTTTTCTTATTTATCTCCCTTTTTTATTTTTCATTTAAAACAATTTAATTAATGAATTTTTAGCTCACGTGACAGTTCTTCTCCGGTCTTCTAACAAGTACTCCGTACGAAATGTGTGTATAAATTGAATTTCATATAATATTTAATAAGAAATATAAAAATATATAATACATTAAATATAAAAAAAATATAATAAAATAACAAATATTATTTTTAGAAGAGAGTTATAAAGAAAAAAACACAGCATTCATTAAATATGTTGAACACGTTGAATATACTATGATTCTATGGTATAATTTAATGATTATGTTGAACATATTGAATATATTATATGGGAATATTTTACAAAGTATATTCTCTCTCATAAAAGTTTATTTACTTTGAATTTTTTTAATTTAATTAATTAATCTTAATATGAAGTATTTAGACAAATAATCATTGAAACTAGTAATATATTTTATGTAATTTTTATTATGATTATAGTCTCGTCGTCTATATATATGTACGAAGAGAGAGTAGTTTTAATCTAAAAAATAATTAATTTAACTAAAAAAATTATAATTAAGTTATTTTTTGTGAGATGAAAGAAATATTATATTATTAAAATTATATTAACTAATAAATATGACATATTATTTTTAGAAATTCTATGTTATACTAGTATCCACCTTTAATATTAACACATTAGAAAAAAAATAATTATGAAATTATCCACAAGTCACACAAAACTTCGTGATCCTGTTACTTGCCGTCACTCCTTAAAATAACACGCATATACTACCGGCCCCAGCGGTGCCCACCGCACTTAACCACCAGCGCCACCGATCTCTCTCGGCTTCCCTATATGAAACCCGCTCTCTAGTATCGGAATCTTCAAATCAATAGCACCCTCTCTCCCTACAGAAACAGTATATTAGCAGTTATGAAAGCAAACGAAGTTGAAAGCGGTGGTGGTGACATATGCAGAACGATTGAGGTCGCCGTCGTAGAGCCTCGTGTATCGCAGGCATCGAGGCTATCTCCGACCTCCGGCGACTTCGATGAGGAGATTTATAGTCCGCCTCTCAACTTCGCAATGGTGGATGCTGGTATCTACAGGTCTGGCTTTCCGGACACCGCCAACTTCTCCTTCTTACGAACTCTCGGCCTCCGCTCCATCGTGTATGTATTTCTATATCTAAATTTCAGATACATTTTTAGTTTTAGATTATAAAATGCATGAGTTGCCAATATAGAGTTGCTACTATTACATTTTTAATTAATGTTGGGTTAGATTTTTAGATAGTATAATTTGAATGATAATTTATAATATTCAGGTGTATCATCCTTCAAAAAAAAAAAAAAAATTACAAAATCGAAGTATTCCGACATTATTTTACCATTCGATAAGATATGTCTAATTTTCATTAATTAACATTTTAGTGGTTAGAAATTTATAACAATATTTGACTGTAAAAATAATTTTAATAATTATAACTTTTTCCATAGATTTGATATCTATATTGTGAGCTATCTATTAACATGTTCCTAGCATTACATACAAAAGATGTTAAGATAAAAATTTAGTGCATTGTGTGAAATCGGAGGGAGCCAATTCCTTTAAAGTGGTGTATATCTAATTTTGGAATACATATACATAATGTTTTGTGTAGTTATATAAAATGTCAATCCTTGGGTTTTGGCGTGTTGTTTCCAGATACTTGTGTCCGGAGCCATATCCGGAACCAAACATGGAGTTTCTGAAGTCGAATGGGATTCATTTGTTTCAGTTTGGGATTGATGGCTGTAAGGTATACTATTATGCTTTTGTTCTTTTTCGTTGTTTACCTCCACTTTATTTTGCAGTTTGAATATTGGTTTGAACTATAATTAGTGATCTGTGTGTATGATCACCATTTTTGTTTGAGTTAGCAGAGATGTGGTGATCTGAAGTTGTTCGAACAATTAGAGTGCTTCTTAATTGCAATTTTCTGTTTAATTGTTCGTAGTAATAATGTGTTTGATGTTGATCATGTCAAGTTTGTCGCTGGATATTGTGAACATTAAGTATATTAAACAAAATCTGATGACAATATTTTTGTTTCTTTTCTTTTTTCTGTTAATTATTTTGCTCCTAAGATTACCTTCATTCCTGATCATTTGAAACTTTTCTGTAGAGAAGAATGCCTATGGTGCAAGTATTTATTTGTGATAAAATTTATAGCGAACAAAGACCTTCAGTAGAGAAATGATAAGAAGCCATCCTGTCTATTTGCCAATACGTGATTCAGGACTAAATACGATAATTTTTCATATAGGAATCATGGTATTTTAATAGGTATTAAAGGCATGTGATTTTTTATGTCTGATTCAACATGTCGAAGTTCATTAACTTTATTTTTAGTGGATGTGTTGCCTATACTGACTTATGGCAGTCCTTTTAAGTCAATAATATTCAACAAATGATGTAAATCCTATTTTGTTCAATTAGCTTATCAATTTTTGAAGTTTCACTATGGCAAATAAGGATTTGTCTTTTGAGATTCTTTGGTGCCGTTGTATGCCCTATGCAGAACTCTGTTGTTGGAGCTGAAGCTCAATGGAAAGAAGCTAGCCAAGTTTCCTTTCATCAATAAATTTGCTCTAAATTTGGACACATATTGTAGTTCCTTATACAAGTTTGATTGCTTAAATAAACCATGGTACTCTGTAGATTCTTACTTCTAAGATTTTCTATCATTTTTGACTCTTTTGACATTATAATTTATAAGTATTCCTCGAGTTTTGGAATTGATGAAGACATAAGAAAGTAACACACAGATATTTAAGTTACGCAGTTATGACCTGCTCACGATCACATTAGGATTCTAAATCAACGTCATGGCATCTGGTGGAGGTTATCAGAAATATGAGGATACTTTCTTGCGTCAATGGTCTTAGTGTCTCACCAATTAACTCATACGATATAATCTTATCATCTTAGTGGTTTCATTATTTGTTAGTTCAGACTTTATATATGACTTCTTGCTACATTTGAAAAGTGTCTACTTCCGTGCCTCAATGGTGTTATTGTCTCACCAGTTAAATTAATACACAGAGTATAATTTATCTTCTCAGGTGTTTAATTAAGAACTCATTTTGTTCATTGCATTCCTTACCCTTTTCTCTTATCAATTGAATTTATCCCAGTAATTGACTTCGCCAAGCACAGGCTGACCTGTCGGTCTGATCCCAATTAGCCTCGTTTAGGTTTTGATGGATACGAATTTGATCTTTTCTTTTTCAACACATTTATTATTGAACAGTGATCTAATTCAAATTGGACAACTGAGATTAACATTCCTCTTGCATGAGTAATGGAATTTGTTTGGATCCTGTCATCTATTCTGCTGATGGTTTTATTAGGGTTATCAATTCTGACAAACTTGGCCTTCTTTGCCGATTTACATTATGTACTTTGTGGAGGGGTTATGGACCTTATGGTTTAAGACTTTTAAGTTGATTCATAGCATAGTCGTCTCATGGTTGTTGCACCTTTAAGAGTTGGAGCTGGACTTGTGAAGCTTGGTCTAAGTTCTAGTTCTCACATGATGTTCACATATCTGTGGAACTGTGCATTCTGAAATTGCATACTTATAGATGATATTATCTACAGATCTTTTCTGAATTAATATAACTATTTAAGACTGTATAGTGAATTCTGTAAGTTGATAATCAGTTTTTTTTCTCAGGAACCTTTTATAAATATTCCCGAGGATACAATTCGTGAAGCACTAAAAGAAGTTATTGGTAATGTACTCTCTGTAGTCTATACTATATACTATGCATAATCTGTACCGTAAGTCTACGTGATTTGAGTTTTGAGCTATTAACCTGTACCTCTTTTTGCTGGCTGCAGATGTTAGGAATCACCCGGTATTGATCCATTGCAACCGTGGGAAGGTATGTGTAGTATTGTTTATGTTCTATGAATTAGTAATGGCATGGCCCATGGGTTTCAAGTTTGTATATAACGCACATGTCATCACTGCATTGGTTTTTTTTTTTTTATCATTATGGTGGGTCCTAAGAAATCGCAACATACCAACAATAACATGTATTTGAGACAAAGTTTGAGTCGTGTGACATTGTTGTTTTTGAATACCCTAGTTCATTATTCTTTTGAAACAATTTCTAATTTAAACTTGTGTTTGTTATGACTCTGTCTTCAGCACCGAACAGGTTGTTTGGTCGGGTGCCTGAGGAAATCGCAGAGATGGTGCCTGACTTCTATATTTGATGAGTATCAGCGCTTTGCAGCTGCCAAAGCTCGAGTTTTGGATCAGAGGTTTATGGAGCTATTTGACGTGTCTGCTTTCAAGCATATACCAATGTCCTTTTCATGTTTGAGGAGGTAACGCCTCTTCTTTTGTGTTTACTGGAAAGCTTATCATCCTAGTTCGTGCTTTGGAGTTTGGATCGGAATAAACTGGAAAAGATTTTTATTTTTTGGAATGAATTTCAGTTTTGAAAGAATGATGTTTTCTTTCTCCTTCCGAGGACAATAAGTTGAAGCAGCTTTTTTTTTCTAAGTCCAGAACTCCTCATACAATTTCTCGCAGAATCAAAGTTTATAGGAATGCGGTCATTGTAACGAACATTTGTTTTCAAAATTTCATTCTAGTCCATGCTGACTAGGCAGATTCAATTGTTGCATGATGTTTTCTGATTAGCTCATTTTTGATACATTTATTATTCCTATATTTTATGTTTTCATTAGTATTAATTGTTTAATTTATTTAATTTATTTTATTTTTGTAGGTATTAATAATTTGCAGTCACAAGTGATACATTTTGGTGAATGAGGCAATATTGGTGGTCCAAATTAGAGAAAAAGAAAAAGGCTCAGTTGCAAGAAAAAATAAAGAAGTCCAAATTGAAGAATTAAAAAATGACCAAATTCAATAACAAAAATAACCTTAATTTTCTACTTATATGTATCTCATTTTTCTCTGGCAGAGAGGGAGGAAGTTGCGATAGCAACTTTGACCTTAAAAAAATTATCATCTCTTTGGTTGTTATGATTATTCTCTTTGGTGGCTGAATTGTAGCAAGAGTCTCATGCACTTCGATTAAGTTTTTCTTTTTTTATAGCTTTGTGTTGAATTGCTATTCATTTAATATAATTTGGCTTTATAATTAGTTTATTAGTTCTGTTAGTTCTTTATTCTTTCATGTACATAATTTTATTTTGTTAGTTTATATGATTTTGAGTTATTTAATTTGTTTGTATTTGGCTCATGATTAATTTTTATGGCTAGATAAATTGTTCGTCTAAGAGACGATAAAACTAAATAAAATTATAGCAAATATTATTTTTTTAATAATTTGTGTAACACTTTGGTTTATAATGCAATGATTTTTATATTAATAAAGTAGTTTTGATATATTATTATTAGATTTTAACCTTTCATATTCTATGTTAGCCCAAATGAGGGTTTGATAGGATATTATTAATAATGTTAAAGATTTCATAGTTTATGTTTACTCAAATTGATATAAAAATTATTACTTTGAAAGAAGGGAGAATTAAACCTTAAGAGAAATTACTATTTGTTATAGACATTGTTTAGTGGATTTGGATTCCTAAACGGATCGTTTATTATTATTAGTTTTATCATTTATTAATTGACTTGTAATTTAGTTAATCAATTTCTCCACTTTTATTTCTAGTTCGCCCAGAATATAACTAAGGAATTAAAAAAGTAATCTACTCTCTGTGCGATTGAGCTGTACTTGTCAAGGGTCTACAATTGACATTGTGCACTTGTAATATTTTTAACACATCAAGTTTTTTACGCTGTTACCAGGGACTAGAATTATTTTTTATTTATTTAGTGTTTTTTCTTCAAATTAGTTTTTATATTTAAAAAAATCAAAAAACAAATTCCTTGAATTTTGCAGGATCGTTGAAAGTGAAACGTTTCGAAGGGAACTGAATATTCTTATCAAGTATCGTATCACTAAAATTGTTGTCGCACTTTTCGGGTAACTTATATCATATAATTTTTTTCTCATTTTTTTTCTTGATTATTTTTTTTATTTGCTTAGTAAAAAAAATTAAAAATAAAAAAATGATGAGCCAAAAGTTAAGTTTAAGAGACCTCATTCTAGTGAATCAAAAGAAACCCTTAAGTATACAAGATCATATACATTTGGCTCGCTCGACATAATTATCATGTGGCACCCCCAAATCTAGGTATCCACATCCTGACTTGAATTATCAATTTATTAATAATTTCATAACTTACAAATACACAAGACTTTAAAGTACACAATGTTATAATAAGGTACAACCTATTATGCTAAAAAATATTATATAGCGCTCTCTATACAACTTATTCTTTTAGCCAATAGTACGCAGTGAAAATATCTAAGCAACTGGACCTCTAGTTCATTCCCCCCAATAACCCCGCTATCAATTATCTGCACCTGAAAAGAATATGAAGCAAATGAGTGGTCAAATAACTCAGTAAAAAATACTATGACTAAAGATAACTGAAACAAAGAAAACTATCATTAGCCTTATAAGTCAACAAATTGAGTATGAAAGAGAACATAGACATATGAAATACTGTCAACTGTAACTGCATGAAAAAAGTAAGTATGAAAATAAAGCAGTTATGAATGTCTAAATTCTCCATTCTTTAAACCGTCATCAGGATATCATTGCTGGACATGCCAACATATGTGACTTTACTACACAGATAAACGCCACCAATATCACACGTCTTTGCCCTCGGCCAAAGACATTCATAATTTAGCAATTCTGTCACACATGTCATTAATATAATATCTGTACACCCTTGCCACTCAGGCTAAGACACCCACAATCAATCCTGAATCCAAAGATCACATAAATAATTAAGATGCGACTTTCAACTTCTGTAACGAAAGTAGCCAAATATTAACAAGATAAAATTAATGAATTTAGGAATTATTGTTACTCAAATAGTAGTAACAATATATCAGCAGTCAAATTGTTAACATATGTTCAAGGTCAAATATAATATTCAATTTCAAAGCTGAATAAGGTGTTTCATATTAGAAGAATGTATTCAAGAGAAAATGATAGCATAAAATGAAGGTCAAAAGATATTTCTTCTAGTGGAAGTCAAAATGATGGTACTCCTTACCTGAACGCGTACTCCAAAAGTAATGTCTTCCTAGGAGTAGTTGACCTATAAATCATTTTGCATATTATAATAGAATCAATGATAAAAATATATTTAAGTATATATTTTGACCATAGTTTCACAAGTTTGTCAAACACCAATTTATAATATTAAATAATTTTATATGATTTAAGAATCATATTGAAATAAATT
>JAUMHB010098464.1:5901-29927 GCA_032359685.1 Pittosporum tobira
AACTCCTTTAAATTGTTGTAGTGGTTCTTAAAAGAAGCATTACTTGTTCTTGAAATATCAAGAGTGAAGGAGGACATATATGGAGTTGTAACCAATACCACCTGTCGATTTATCAGTGAATATGTTTTGTTTTTGTAACCTTTTGCTTTACCGATACGAGTTTTGTGTCTGTTAAGATTATTTAAGAACATTATATTACTTTGTATTGCCTTCTTTCAAAAAGCCTTAGCTTCGGGTGTATATTAATTTTAATTGCCTTGTTTCTCTTCCAAACATATTTTAATTGCAGGTTTGGTAATACCCTTCATAGAAAACCTGCCGAGCCTCTACGTGCTTATTTGATAATAACTTATACCGTATTTAAAAATTATGAAATTCAAATATCATAAAAAGTAAATTTAAATTTTTTTGTTGAGTAAAATTTAAGTTGTAAACTCAAAACATATATCAACTTTTTTTGTCTAATCTAATTTTGATTTTTATTTCTAGATAAAAGTATTTCTTAGAATTATTTGACAGTATAATTTTATTTCACGCGTATGGAAACGAGGAAAGAGTTGAGCCGACAAATTAACAGGGCCTAACTGTGGACTTTTGTCCCTTATCATTATGCGCCTCATAACCAAAATACCACAAAGATATGCATTTTCCCTCCCAAAGAACTTCAGTTGATCACCGCGACAGTCACCACCGCCACCACCGGGACTGCCGTCATCAATCTCTCATTGGCCAAACCCCTACACCCACAATTTCTCAATACAAACAGGCTCTCACTTCAAAATCCTCAATCAAGATCACGTTTTTATAACTCATTTTCCATCAGTTTCAGGCTACCCAGGTGGGATTTTGTTTTTATCTGACTATATTTTCTTATACAGCTATGTCCTGTATTTTAATATGTTTACGAAGGACTATTTCCTGCCAAAGATTTTCTTGTAGATGTGTATCTGCATCAATAACAGTTTTAACTTGGAGATGAATTGAGTTACATTTTGTATTTGTTATTTTGTTTATATAATAACAAAGCTTGTTTCTTTTTAACTTGTTTTTGGATTGCGAAGGTACACAACCCATACGTAGAAATTCAACTGCTATAGACTTCTTTTAAGTGTTCCTGCTTTAACCTTAGACTTTTCACTGAGTTTAGAGATTAAATGCATAATTGTCCACTATACTATGTCTTTTTTTATAAATGCATTATTATACTATTTTTTTTTTATAAACTCATCAATATACCATACATTTTTAATAATCAATCATTTTCATTATTAACTTAAGAGACAATTCATGCAAAAAATATATGATACAATTATGAGTTTATGAATAAAATATGGTATAATGATGAGTTTGTTAAAAGTATGCAGTCCAATGATGAGTTTGTAAAAAAAATTAGTACAATGATGTATTTGTAAAAAGAAACATAGTACAATGAGCCATTATGCATTTAACCCCAGAGTTTAGAAATATATTTGATATTATAATTTTAAATATGAGAATAGTGATCGAAGTAGTAATATTATAATTTAGATAATGAAGTAGTAGTTAAAGTATTTGGTATAACATTGATATTTATAATTTTATATAGGGGAATAGTAATCGAAGTGGTGGGCCATATTTGATAAAATAAAGATTTTTAGACAATTTATATTATTAAATTTTCTAAAAAATGAATGTTACAATTAATATGGGACGTTCAAAAAAGATAAGTGTTGCAATTAATATGAGACAGAAGGAGTATAAGCTTATTTAAATAATAGACATATCCAAGACATTGTTGTTAAACGAGCTGAAAGCTCATTTAAAAATTGAGCTCAGCTCGTGTAAGACTCGGTTCGAGTTAGTTAAAAAAACTCAGTTTAACGAACCGAATTCTAGTTCGGCTTGTTGAAGACTCAATAACATTAAACATTGTAGATTATTTACGAATCTTGTTAAAAACTCGATAAAAAACTCTATTTAATTAAAGGAGTCGAGCCCGAGAAAAAAGCATGTCTAGCAAAATGAGCTAAGCTTAGGCTCGACATGCTCGTCGCGGCTTGTTTTACACCCCAAATCCAAGATTGATAATCATGCTTAAAACTATTCCAGAGGATGAAAGTTTGATATTCTATAATATGAATTTAGGCCTGTTGTCTTTCAGCCAGAACTTACTTTTCAAAATGCTTATGATGAAGGAAATGTTCGATCATATAAATTGACACCCGGTGACCCTTAATCCAGTTGGTGAATTTAGAAATTCTATGGCAATTAAGGGAGTTGTGTGCATATTAAAAGCACAAAAGGCTTAAGTACATTCAAGCAGTATTTCTCTCTCTCTCCCTCTTTTTTTTTTGTTTTTGTTTTTTTGTTTTTTTTTTGTGTGATAGGGTTTGGATTATGAGGGAATTGCAGAATTAGAATGGAAGTGATGAAGAAAATGCACAACTCAACATATCTCAACATTCTCAAGAAAATAAGATAAATGCCAAATTTATTAATAAACCTAAATAAATTAGATTTAATCTTATTACATTATTCAACTTGTTGAACTCTTTGACTTGAGCTTCATGGCTTCCAGAGCCTCATATACTGGTCCAACCATGTCTTGCAGCCTCGTCCTGCATCACTTTTTCTGACTGCGAGCCATCCTCGCCTCAACAATCTCCATCATCTCACGTGCATAATTAGCTAATGCAATTGCCTCTGAACGTTTAAGATCATTATATGTTCTTTCTCCAAGAGTCAATGAGATGAGAAGATTACGGATCTCCTTCTTGTCGTTCTCCTTCTTCATCTGCTTGAGTTGCTCTTTTAATTTCTTGAGCTTTTTGGTTAGAGAATGCAAATGTTCTTCCATTTTTTTGCCTTTGTCCATATCTGCAAAATGGGTATCTGTTTTCTAATCTATTGAGAAATCTGATGAACAGATGATGATATAGTCAACTTCTATGCTTGGTATATATAGAGGTTTAAGAGATATGCATCTCATAATTTGGCCACGTGGTCAGGGGCATCTTCTCCCAAAATATAATTATGATTATTTGATTTTGGTAAGAAACTTTAATTGTAATGGTTATCTTTTCTTTCCGAGTAGTGCTAAGGGTCCCAAAAAGTGTCCCAATTGATTTGTTATTAATTTTCTTAAGAAATTGGATAAAAGTGTATGCATATCTTTACCCATCACAATTTTGGGAGAAAAACCGTAATTTGCCTCCCCAAAAGTTATTAAGATTATTAATGATCCTGAACTGTTGATTTATTGAATGTTTATAAAAATATTTGGATTATTGTCAGTATTAAAAATATCATATTGTAATTATTAGGATTCCTAAGTTATTGTTAATTCTATAATCATTTTTAGTCTCCTAAAATTTATAAGTGACCCAATACTTGATTACATAACTCATATTTGGGTGAATGGGATTCTTAAATATTGGGTAATATTCGATTTTAATGTTTGATATATATAATAGTTAAAGAGATCTAAATCTTATCATTTGTCTGCTTTGGTTAGGGGTACCTGTAGTTATTTGATTTTGGTAAGAAACTTTAATTGCAAAAGTTAGCTTCTTCAGAAATGATAGTTTAGCAAGCCGGAGTAATATATAATCACATCATTAACGGATCTAGTAATTGGAGAATGTGGCCAATTTCAGGCCATGATTTGAGAGGAAAATCATATTAGTATTACAAATTAATTAATTTTCTTAAAAATGGTATTAAGGTGCAAATATGTATCGTTCCCTATCACAATTTGGGAGAAAATCCATAAATATATGTTTAATTTTTTCTTTAATAGCATAGGACCAACAACTACTATTCTCGGGTTGTGCAAACAACTGGGTGCATGCAATACCCCACAAATTACGCAAACGTAGTAATTCTATATTAAATTATGTGTGAGTTCCCAAGAAGTTTATTGGCTTATTGCTGATGTGTAGTAGTTAACCCATGACCAATGACAATTTATTGATATATGTATCTTAGAGCTTAATGCCATTGAGTTAAATACTTGTTAAAGATATGCAATTGGTTCAGCACAGAAGAATAAAACAATATTCATTTTCCCTTTTTCATTTCAATTATTTTTCCTTTATTCCCTTATACTCTTTTTCCTGCACTTCAGGTACATTTTTAGTCTCTTTAACTCCTCATTATTCTATGCACTTTGTAAATATTGTTTTCAGATATTAGCTTTTGCTGGTTATGCGCTGGCGAGTTTTATTTTCTACGCTTTTGCCTAGAGGTAGGTTTTCTTCTTATCTGTTCAGTTAATGGAAAGTATTTAATTTCCATGCAAATATTCTTGAATTTGCTTATTTACGGTTTGTTGGAATTAGTTTGTATGATTAAGATAGTATGAAAGGAAATGTATCGGTACACTCAAGTGCCAGAATCAATCTATGGACCTCGGCCTATGGTGATTCAAGATCTCTACCTCTGAACCCCCCTAAATCAACCGGAAAAAGTTAAAAAGCAAAGTACTACATTCTTTCCACAAAAAGAGTCTCATTTGCAGAATTTGTTTTATAAAAATGGTGATGATGATATAAAATGACACAATCGCCTCAACTTTAACATTACAATTCACTATGAAGCCACTACTAGCTAAAGTAGTACACTCATGATAGTTGGGGATAAACATTTAGCAAAAATATATAGTTTTTGGTTACAAATTTTGAAACCAAATTCTTTTTGTGGAATGGAGGAAGTATAAAATGCAGATTCAGGTGGTTTGCTGAACAGTGGACCAACTATATGAATTTTAATGAGTGTAGTCTAAGGCTTCGAGTATTTTATTTATATTCGTATAAAGTTTTCAATCATCTTGATCTAATACCTGTATCTTTATTTCTTGAGAATGTGTTACCCCATCACAATTCTAACTTCGAGATGAATTGAGTTACATTTTGTATTTGTTATTTTGTTTATATAATAGCAAAGCTGGTTTCTTTTTAACTTGTTTTTGGATTGCAAAGGTGCACAACCTATATGTAGAAATTCAACTGCCATAGACTTCTTTTAAGGTGTTCCTGCTTTAATCTATAAGCTTATTTAAATAATAGACATATCCAAGATAAGGGTATTAAACGAGCCAAGAGCTCATCTAAAGCTCGAGTTCGGCTCGTGTAAGACTCAACTTGAGCTCGTTAAAAAAGCTTGTTTAGTTTAACAAGCTAAGTTTGAGCTAGGTTCCTTTAAAACTCAGCTTGTTAAAGACTTAATAATATTTAACATTTTAAATTATTTACGAATATCGTTAAAAACTCGATAAAAAACTTTGCTTAATTAAAGGAGTCGAGCTCGAGCTCAAGAAAAAAGCATGTTTACCGAAATGATCTGAGCTCAAGCTTGGCGTGGCTTGTTTAACAACCCAAATTCAAGATTGATAATCATGCTAAAACTATTCCAAAGTATGCAAGTTTGACCTTCTATAATATGAATTCAGTTCTGTTGTCTATTAACTAGAACTTACTTTTTGAAATGATTATGATGAAGGAAACATTTGATCGTATAAATTGACACCCGTTGCCTCTTAATCCAGTTGGTGAATTTAGAAGTTCTATGGCAATTAAGGAAGTTGTGAGCATATTCTAGCACAAAAGGCTTAAGCACATTCGAGAAGTATTTCTCTTTTTTGATAGGGTTTGGATTACGAGGGAATTGCAGAATTAGAATGGAAGTGATGAAGAAAACGCACAACTCAATATATCTCTAAATTCTCAAAAAATAAGATAACTGCCAAAATTATTAATACACCTAAATAAATTAGATTTAAATCTTATAACATTATTCAACTAGTTGGACTCTTTGACTTAAGTTTCATGACTTCCAAATCCTCATATATTGGTCCAACCATGTCTCGGGGCCTCGTCCTGCATCACTTTTTCTGACCGTGAGCCATCCTCGCCTCGACAATCTCCACCATCTCACGTGCATAATTAGCTAATGCAATTGCCTCTGAACAATTAAGATCATCATACGTTCTTTCTCCAAGAGTCAATGAAATGAGAAGATTCCGGATCTCCTTCTCGTCGTTCTCCTTCTTCATTTGCTTGAGTTGCTCTTTTGCTTTCTCAAGCTTTTCAGTGAGAGAATGCAACTGTTCTTCCATTTTTTTTGACTTTCTCCATATCTATCTACAAAATGTGTATTTGTTTTCTAATCTATGACAGATGATGATATAGTCAATTTCTACACTTGGTATATATAGAGGTTTAAGAGATATGTATCTCATAATTACTTTGGTCAGGGAGAGATTATGATTATTTGATTTGGTAAGGAACTTTAATTGCAATAGTTATCTTTTCTTTTCATAGTAGTGCTAGTGGTCCCAAAAAGTGTTCCAAATGACGTGTCATTAGTTTTCTTAAGAAATTCAATAAAAGCGTATGCATATCTTTACCCATCACAATTTTGGGAGAAAAATCATATTTTGCCTCCCCAAAAGTTATTAAGATTATTAATGTTCTTGAACTGTTGATTTATTGAATGTTTATAAAAATATTTGGATTATTGTCAGTATTAAAAATATCATATCATAATTATTAGGATTGCTATGTTATTGTTAATTCTATAATCATTTTTAGTCTCCTTAAATTTATAAGTGACCCAATACTTGATTACATAACTCATATTTGGGAGAATGGGATTCTTAAATATTGGGTAATATTTGATTTCAATTATCTATCTATCTCTCTCTCTCTCTCTCTCTCTCTCTCTCTCTCTCTCTCTCTCTCTCTCTCTCTATATATATATATATATATATATATATATATATAGTTCAAGAGATCTAATTTTGTGTTACTTGATTCGCGGTACGCTTTGGTATGCGGTATACGGTATACTCAAGTACCAGTACGCAATTCGTTGGGAATAGACTTAGTAGTTATACTATTTAGATTATCTATATTGCAGTGTTTTTTACCATGCCTATATTATATGTCCATAGTCTTTTATATTTATGTAAAACCATATTATTTGTCAATAAACATGTATATATATTTTGATTGACAATTTAGTAACTCTAATAATACAATTAATATTGTTTTAATTACCTCTAAATCACACTTATTTATAGTATATAAATGGGTTCGCTTAATATTGAGAACTGGTATGCTAACTTACCACGAATCGGTTCATGAGAATTGATTCGAGGTTCGCTTGATGACCTAGAGAATCCGGTAACTATAATCTAAATCATATCATTTGTCCACTTTGGTTAGGGGCACCTTAGTTATTTGATTTTGGTAAGAAACTTTAATTGCAATAATTAGTTTATTCGGAAATGACAGTTTAGCAAGACAGAGTAATATATAATCACATCATTAACGGATCTATAGCTGAGGAATGTGGCCAATTTCAGGCCATGATTTGAGAGGAGAAGCATATTAGTATTAAAAATTAATTATTTTTCTTAAAAATGGTATTAAGTTGTAAATATGTATCTTTCCCCACTACAATTTGGGAGAAAATCCATAAATATATGTATAATTTTTTCTTTAATAACAGAGGAACAACAATCACTATTTTTGGGGTGTGCAAACCACTGGGTAGACGCAATATCCCATGAATTACGTACACCTAGTAATTCTATATTAAATTATGTGTGATTTTCCAAGAAATTTATTGACTTATTGCTGACCAATGACAATTTATTGATATATATATCTTGGAACTTACTGCCACTGAGTTAAATTCTAGTTAAAGATATTCAATTGGCTCAGCACCGAAGAATAAAACAATATTTATTTTCCCCTTTTCAGTGTTTCAATTACTTTTCCTTTATTCCCTTACATTCTTTTTAGTCTCTTTAGACTTGATAACTCCTCATTATTCTATGCATTTTGTTAATATTGCTTTCAGGTATTAGCTTTCGCTTGTTATGCACTGGAAAGTTTTATGTTCTACGCATTTGCCTAAAGGTAAGTTTTCTTCTTATCTGTTCAGTTAATGGAAAGCAATTAATTTCCATGCAAATATTCTTGGATTTGCTTATTTACAGTTCGCTGCAATTAGTTTCTATGATTAAGATAGTATGAAAAGAAATGTATCGGTACACTCAAGTAATTGCCTGAATCAATCTATGGAGGCCTATGGTGATTCAAGATCTCTACCTCACAACCCCACTAAATCAACCGGAAAAGTTAAAAAGCAAAGTACTCTTCTTTCCACAAAAAAGAGTCTCATTTGCAGAATTTGTTTTATAAAAAAAGTGATGATAATATAAAATGATACAATGGTCTCAACTTTAACATTACAATTCACTAAGAAGCCACTACTACTAGCTAAAGGAGTACACATTATAATTGGGGATAAACATTTGACAAAAATATGTAGTTTGTGGCTGCAAAATTTACAACCAAATTGTTTTTGTGAATGGAGGTAGTATAAAATGTAGATTCAGGTGGTCTACTGAACAGTGGACCGACTCTATGAATTTTAAAGAGTATAGTCTGAGGCTTCGAGTATTATATTTATATTCTTATGAAGTTTTCAATCATCTTGATCCAATGCCTGTACCTTTATTTCTTGAGGCTGTGTTACTCTCACTGTGGTCAATTTTTCAATTGCAGGTTGACTGTATGTCTTTGCACCTGTAATCATTGGACAGGTCTTATATTAAAAAATGCAAGTCTTTTTCTTTTCTTACTGGTTCATTTCTCCTGTAATAAGATCCATATTTTTTCAAACATTCCATTTTTTAAATTTTTTTTTTTTGAGACGGATAAAGTATAGTTTACAATATTGATTTGACAATTGTCAAAATAAAGTAGTATAAATTATTCGCATGGGTTGTTATTTATATAATTGAATTTGGAATAAAAGCGTGTTCTAAAATTTATTTTATTTTTATATTTAAAAAAATAAAACTCATTTTACTCTTATATCTTGAAACAGATAGAATACAGTGTCATGTCTCTATTAATCATAACTTGTAGATTATTCTTATAAGTAAGTTTTTCTTTTTTTGCGGAGTTATAAAGTCTCAAATTGAACTTTTGACTTTGTGAGATGTACAAAGCATTTCTGATTGAAGGATCAGTAAGTTCATTTGATCTTGCCTTCGTAACCACTTATAAAAGTTTAAATTTCGCTATTCATATGAGAGAATAAATAGAGAAAAAGCCGAAATTTTAAATTTAAGAATTTAAAATTTAAATATATACATAACCAATTTGATATGATTATAAAAAATTTCAGAGGGCCATCTTCATTTCACTACATATAAGTTTGTAATATTTTAATACTTAAAACAAAGTGACGTTATTTATTTAATTTTTTAGTTATTACAAAACAACAACCATTTTGATATGATTATAAATAATTTCAGAGGAACACCACACTCACAAAAATCATTTCACTACATATTTTAAATTTTTTAATGAAGCGACGTTGTTTATTTAATTATTTAACTTTTTTTTTATTTCTTACAAAATGAAGCCATCTTAGTATATTTTTAAAAATTATAATGTACCATATTATATATAGTATATTATATTTATCTTTTTTACTAAAATTATTTTCAAAGTAAATATCAGTAAAAGACATAGTTAATCCTATTAAACTCTTAAATTGTATGGGAGACCTATAAATTATAAGGCTTAGTGTTCACTTTTTCTTTTTAAGTGACCAAGTTTTTTTTTTTTTTTTTTTTAAATAGGTGATGACAATAGTTTTACTATGACCAAGTCTTCGTTAATGCCATTAAACTATAAGTATAGACAATTAATTTTATTTTTTTGATTGAAGTACAATTTGCACCCCATACTTTACTCGAAAATAAGGTTTGCAACCCAAACCTTTTAAATTCAAAAAATCATACTATAGTTTCATTTTCACAATTAAATGCACCCCAGTTCTTAATTCAGGCCAGTTTGCCACTGGAATTTATCTCAAGCGTATGAAAGGGAGGGTATTATTGGAACAAGATGTGTTTCCTTCCATAACTCATTATCCCGTAGCCTAAATTACACTTTCAGTCATGTTTATGCGTTAACGAATGCTTGTTCTTCTCTCTGTGATTGATTAGTAACTATAATTCTTTGATAGATAATCCATGGACAAGAGAAAATAGATGGAAATAAGAAGAAAAAAAGGAGGGAAAGGAGAAGGAGTTCTTGGATGCCTAGATTCAACGGAGTTCTTGGATGCCCAAATTCAACTGAAACTACTTATTTCAATCACTGTTTTTTTATGAGAAACCGCTCCATCCTCGTCACTGTCTTTCAAACATTCCTTCATTGCATCCAAATGGGTAACTTGAACATTTGTCTTTATCAACTTAAACACCTTCTCATCCTCTTCCTTCTTCCCTTCACTCCTCAACGTTATTGTCGAAACTGAATCATCATTCTTAACCAATCCAACCCTTTTGTATATTCTAACACAACAAAATAACCCTCCTCAAACAATGAAATTTCTCCCCCTTTAATTCCACACTTTCTACCCTGTGTTCAGCAACAATATTCAACCTCAATCCCGACAATCCCACCTCTGAAATCTTATCCAATACCTTCAAAGCCTCACCCAATTTGCCATTTTCAGCAAAACCCTTCTATTTTAAATCAAATTTAATATTATTTTTTTAAATTTTCATCCAAATTAATACTTGATTAAAGATAATATGATACCTTAGAAGATATAATTGGGATATATAGCAAGAATTCGGTATGCAAAGAGTGAAATTAGATCAGAAATTCAAATTGTAGATGTAAGGTCATTGAATTAGAGGAGCTTGAGGGTGGAGAGATAAGTGAGGTGAACTCGGGTTGGGAAGGAAGGGGACCAGAGGACGGAGTCGAATCATCCACCATTGGCTACAATTATTAGGAGAATTGAGCAAGCTAAGTAATGGTTTTTGGATCAGAGGGTGAGGAAAGTAGCTCGGAAGGTTTGAATTAGCCTAGGAAGAGATGGCTTACTATGACCCAAGAGAGCATAACTATGTCTTTGTCTTCCATGGATGGATTATAGATATGGGCAAATCGGCGACTTTAATTTGAGATTTAGGGGTTCCCACATAAGAGTCAAAGGTTATCATAAATAGAATTTGGTGTATTACCTATAGTACCCTTCAAAAAATGATGTCATACAAATTCCGGTGTAAAATTAGTTGGAATTAAGAGTTGGGGTGCATTTAATCCCAAAACTAAAACTATGGTATGATTTTTTGAATTTAAAAAGTTTGGGGCACAAACCTTATTTTAGAGTAAAGGCTATGATTGTACTTCAGTCTTTTTTTTAGCAGTTCTTACTCTCACACTGCCTTACTGTTTCATGTGAATAATCTCTCATCACCTTAACAAGATCCTACTTATTGTTAGAACGGAAATAATAAAATGAATTTAGTTGTGACACGGCACCCAAGTGGGTGGCTCTATCCTGTTTGTTCCAACATTTCTCTCGTTTCAAATTAATCATCAGTTACCACCATCTTCTTCTTCTCTAAACCCTAAAATATTCCAATCCATCAATATGGCTTGTCTATCTGGGCCGCCAAAGATGAACAACCCAAAAACCTCTCCATCTTTGGCCAAAGCCCAATCTGCTACCACTAGTGACTCCTTCATGGACCTCATGAATGCAAACTTCAATTCCATCACAAAACCCTTAAAAACCAACGATGGGCTACACCGAAAACTCATCCCCCACTTTTACCTCCACGGAGAACCCATGTCTTGACTTGTTTTTCCACATCGTTTTGAATTCTATGCCCGTCAAAACCTTAGCTCAGCAACTTGAAAAGGCGTACGCCCACGACTTGCTCACCACCATCAAACTCATCTGTAACCTCTGTGGTGTTCTCCGTACTGGCAAGTCCGACAAGGAGGATTTCTATACTGCCACCCTCTAGCTCCACAGGTTGCACCTAAGAACGATAGCTTGCAATGTGGGTCCAATTGCACGATTTGGGTACTTAAAGGACTTGATTGAGGTTCTCTATCATTTTTTTGAAGGTTTAGATATCAAGCGAATAGCAAAGCAACAGTGGCTGGTGAACGGTGCCAGCCACAATGTTGGAAGAATCAAGAGAGACCTTTAGTGCATAAGAAAAGGCCACACTCATTAGGTGGCAGTAAGAAGAAGAAGCAGAAGAAGGATGATGATAGTGGTAGTCGGGGGACCTCAAAAGAGGCTAGGGTTTTGTCCACAAGGAAGAGGGATACAATTGAAAAAGAAGGAAGCCAGGAAGCTTAGGGATGAGAAGAAGATTGAAAAGGCTAAGAAGGCATTCATAGGTATGCCAGTGATTCGGATTACAAGTTTTTATACAAAAGGATTACATATTTCTTCGGATAACCTTAAAGCATACCTCAAATTGTCAGAATCTGGACAATAGAAGAGGATTAGCCTAGCTATCAAGTGGTGTCCCCCTTTAGACTCTTCGTTTGATAGATTAATGTTGTTGTGTGAGCGTATAACAAGGAAGTTTTTCCCAAAAGAATCATACTCTGAGTATGAAGGTTTATTAGATGCTCACTACACTTAATGTGTTCGTGACAGGTTACGAAAAAGAAGTATTAGTTCCCCTTCGCAAGGCTCTCTAAAAAGGCTTAAGGCACGATAAAGAGAAATTGAAGGGGGAGTCCAAAAAAGACAAGAAGGAGAACGTGAAATCAGGAAAGGGCTTGTTGAAAGGGAAAGCAAGAAGAGTTCATTTGCTTCCCCACGAGATTATTGGATCTTTAAATGATGGTGATGGGAAAGTAGTTGAGATTCAATGGCGAATAATGGTAGATGGCTTATACAAAAAGGGTACACTGAAGAATTGTCTTGCAATGTGTGATGTATCAGCTAGAATGATTGGTGTTCCTATGGAGGTGTCACTGGCACTATGAGTTTTGGTATCCGATTTGATTATGGAGCCTTGGAGTCCAAATCTCATTACTTTGATCACCAACCCGCAGCTGTAGAAAGTGAAAAAAGAGGATTAAGGTTAAAGATTGAGTTTGTAAGGGACATGGAGATGAGGAGGAAGCCCGGATTCCAAAGGTGTTTGATTTGATACTGCAAGTGGCTATGATTGGAAATTTGAAAGAGGAACAAATAATTAAGAGAGTACTTGTGTTTAGTGACTTAGAATTCTATCAGGCCATAAAGAATAGTTAGAAAGTAGATTTTGTAGTTATAACGAGGAAGTTTATAGAGAATGGCTATGGGTCTTGTGAGCTAGAGGTTGTATTCTAGAATGTAAGGGAATCAAGGGCAATGCCTATCAAATATGATCAACTAGGTGTGACACTGGTCAATCGGTTGTCCAAGAATTTAATGAGACTAAAGTGGATAATGTGCCTATAAATCCAGAGACTATTATGGAAATGACAATTGCATGTAAGGAGTACGGTGAACTTTTGTGCTCAATGGATAGATTACTTTCAGTATGTTCATGAGTCTAAAAAAGGACAGAAAAGAAAAGAATTGGACATAAAGTAACCACTTTCATTTGCTCATGAGTTTTTTGGTGGAAAGAAAAGAGGAGAAAAGAAAGAAAATTTTGGTAAATTTTCTCTCCAAATTATATTTCCTCTCAAATGTGAGAAGATTTGTGAAGAAAGTAAAATTGGTGTATGTGTTTTTTTATAATTCCCATTATACCCCCAATTAGAAAAAAAAATTATATCAACTATTCTCTCCCTTTTTGAATCTAGAAAATGCTATTGTTCATCTTTAGCAATCATAACAAAAGAAATAAAATGACAAACAACGCATTATACCATCAATAGATCCGACATTAAAGACATCTTGCAATAAATCTACTCTCAAATTTTAATAATCTATTGCCATCGATTAACCTTGAAATTTGCTATAAATTTGACAAAAATAAGAGAAAAAAAAACATATAACAAAAAATAAGAACAATTGATTTGCTACTTTGAGAAAACATCAGGAAAGTGGGAATAAGGAGAAAGCTTCAGCTCTTTTCCTAACCACACACAACTTCCATTTCTTTAGAGGTACTTGGGCTTTAAAGGTGGTAGTTCGGTATTTGTATTGTTGTGTGGGAGAGAAAAAGGTAAAGAACTTTAAAGAGCTATCTACGCCCTATTTTGTACTAATAGTTATAATATTTGAATAAGGGTAAATTATTAATATCAATCATTTCCTTTCTTTTTGGGTAAACTTCACTTAACCGCTTGTGGTTTAGACCGATTTGTAGATGACCACCTGTTGTTTCAAAATCGACACTTAGACACATATGATTGTGAGTTTAACTGCAACTGTTATATTTTGTTAACAACATTAATTTTCCTATAAAATGTCTTTATTACCCTTTATATACATATATATTGAAAGACTGAAGTACAATTTGCACCCCAAACTTTAACCGAAAATAAGGTTTATACCCCAAAATTCTTAAATTCAAAAAATCATACCAAACTTTCAGTTTTACAATTAAATGCACCCTAAATACTATTTCCAGTCAGATTTTCAGTGGGTTTTACATGATGTCATTTATTTAAGGGACATTACAGGCAAAACACAAACTTGTACTTGTTCAAACCACTTGATACTCGAGTGAGAAGTTGTAATTGTCAAACCGAGGTCACCGTCTCGCTCAAAAACCCCAACCTGCACATTGACTATGTTCCCAAGTCAAAAACAGTACTTAGGGGCTCATTATTCGCAAAAATTAGTCCCTCTATTTTATCTGCCCTATGCTCATCCTCAACAATTAGCTCTCTAATCTCTTTATGAGTCAAATCAGTCTTCATCAATATCTCAACAATGGTTTTTAAATTCTCAAGAGCCATGGCTTTTGACGATTTGACGACTGTGGGCTCTTGGATAATATCTTCTAATTTTTCTCATCTAAGTCAATATCAGACTCAATTTTTGAAATACCAGCTTTAATTTTCGCAGTCTCTTATATGATAAGCACTCGTTCTTTCTTTGCTGACTATGTTTCTGTTTTTAGATGTTCAAGAGTTGCATCAAGACTTGATGATGCAAAATTAGCCTTCTCTGTAGCAAACAACTTCGAGTTTGGATTTCAGCCTCAGCAACTTTAAATTGAGACTTTGAACAGTTTGGATTTCTCTAGATACTAGAATGATGCATTATTCCAATATTACCCTTACTTCACACGCTTGAACTAAGTTTCCGTGAAAATCTAACCAGAAATAGTATTTGGGGTGCATTTAATTGCGAAACTGAAAGTTTAGTATGATTTTTTGAATTTAAGAAGTTTGGGGTGCAAACCTTATTTTCGCTTAAAGTTTGGGTTGCAAATTGTACTTCAGTCTATATTGAAGTAAAGCTATTTTTCTCACATTTCACACTTTCAATATGAAGAATGAAACTTATGGTTTTCTTGTTCTCTTTCTCTCTCTCTCTGACACTGTTGATGGTTGTTTAATCTCCCACATCTCAACTGATTCCATCTTCTATCTTTTTTTTTTTTTTTTCATCTTTCCATTTAATTTCTAATATGATATGGTATCCAGCTTGATGTCATCTAGGGCTGAGCACAAAACCCAATCAACTTGCAAATATGTACTAAAAAACTGTACCAATGGTTTTGGGTTTGGGTTTGGTATAAAAAATAAACCCAATACATATATGGGCGTAGATGCAGATTTAGTAGCACCAAACCTGCACCAAACCCGCACCAAACTCATAATTATATACATTTTCTATAAAGTATTTGAGTATATATACAAGATGTATACTTGATTTAGGTTATATAACTTGAGTCGAAATGTTGTACTCTTTTTTGTTGCCAAAATTTCATCAACTTTATTGTATTCAATTCATGTATATGTATTTTATGTATATTAGTGATTTATCTCAATTTTTTTCTTACACTTACAGTTTTTTAGATTTAAACATTAATACTATGTAATGTACTATGAACTTTTAAGCTATGATTGTATTAACTATGGAGATATGTAATTAAGTTGTAACGTATTTTGGTTAATTCGCAACCCTCACCAATCCGCACCAAATCCGTATATACAAAATTCACACCAATTCACAAGTAATTGGTTGGTGTGGTTATTAAACCCTTTTCAAACCTGCACTACAGTTTTGAGTGCGTGTTTAAGTCAAACCCGCAACAAACCGCACTATGCTCTCTCCTAATGTCATCTCCTTCTGAAACTACTTGCCTTCTCTCTCCAGTTCATGATATCAAGCTTTGATGATAACATACTTTGTCTAATTTGTAGCAAGGTGTTTCTAATGTCGATAACAAATCGATATCTAACATCACTCGTAACACAAACCCAGATATATCAAGGTTTGATGATAACATATCTTGAACAAACAAGAAAAATCAATACAAAAGAGAAAAAAAGGAGCAAACTTCTAATTAGATTATTCAACATCCCAAATTTAAGAAACTAGGCAAAATTTAAGAGATTTTCGAATTAAATGAGCAGATCTAAGATGGGTTTATTTCAATATTTTTTCAAAATCAACAATCTTGAATAACGAAGTATTAATTTATTAGATTCCTAAGTTTTATCAATTTTGTGATGAAATTAATTAATATGTTGATAATGGTAGATTACTTGGACGAAAGTTTGCTCGAGTATCAACAAATTGTATCTTTATTGTGAAGAAGTGAAGAACACATAGAAGGTGTTTGATAAAATGATTGAATGGAGATTAAGGACATACTAAATGAATGAAAAGGACATTTTAGACATTTTCTTAAGTTATTTGAAAGTTTAGGAGCTTTCTCACGTGCTTTCGGAGTGTGGAGCACACGCGAAGTTAATTTGGACGGAAAGTATAACAATTGCAATTAAACTTATAACCAGAGATGTTTAAGTGTTGACTTTAAAACAATAAGTGGTTATCTGCAAATCGGCCTACACCACATGTGGTTAAACGTATTTTACCTTTTTTTTTTTTCTTTAAAACTCATAACAATAGTTGAGAAGAAAAGTAACATTTTCTTCTTAAACTCATGAACACAAATTGGAAAATAACTTTACTTTCTCTTGTTTTCTTTTCTCTCGTAAATTTTTACTTTATCTTCTTTTCTTTTATGTCTAGAACTCATGAAAATAATGTTTAAGTCTCTGGTTCATTGGGGTTCTGTCATAAGTTTTCTTTTATATTTTTTCCTATGAAGTTTAGGTGAGTTTTGGATGTCTCTTTCATCCAAATTTCATATTACTATCAAAAATAGGCTACGGTTCCCATTTCAATTTTGCTTAACTTTTGTTATGTTGATTATATCTTTTGATCGTATAGTTGGGATGAAAGACTTGGATTTGTTCTATTGAATATGCTTTTTCCATTACTCTTATGTTAATAGCCTCACTACTGTATGGTGCTTTAGTAATTTTGTTAATGGTTTCTTTCACTATCGGATTCATGGCTTGGATAAATTTGTAAATTTGTAGGACAGAGGGTCTGCAAATTTATGTCGAATAAATGTTTTGCTTCTCAATAACTCTTTTATCTCCTGATCCAATTTACAACTGATTAATTCCGCCTCTGCTAAACTTGGTTTTGAGACACTACGGAAGTTAATACTTTTGAGTGTTGTGTGGAGCTTAATTATCCATAGGTAAACAGTTTCGGATTGATTTATTACATTAAAGTATGAAAATCACAAAAAAGTATCATGAAATTAATTATTTCTGATCCAATTAGCAATGAAATATGAAACAGATAGTGTATGAAATTATACATGAAAGAATAAAATGGCTATTTAAGATCTAGTAAGAAAGTTGAAACAGTTCACTTTTTTCTTTTAGACAAGTCACAATAGTTTCAGAGCTAGTATGAGAAATTCTAGAGTAGGTAATGATGCACAAGTCTTTATACAGTAATTTGCCAATGTAGTGCATTGCACGGTTAAATTTCAGGTTTTTCAACTCATACTGTAATTTTTTCATGCTCCTTATATTGAATCTGCATCTGCTTTCTATCGTTGGCTTTGTTTATGCTGTTTTGAACATTGCATTTCACGTGATCCATTTGTGGAAATCGAACAGAAATATGATATCGTGATATGCTGCTGATAGTTCTAATATTCAAGTATACTTGCACTTACTATAAATAAACAATAAAAAAAAAAAAAAACTAACTAGCTGATACATAATAAAACCTAGATTAAACTTGCGCATTCAATAAAATCATATCCTAGATCTTCTGACATGTCTCCACCGCTTGAACAACCACTATATATCGCTCCAAGATTTTTCCATCATCCTTGCGCTGATCTTATCCATCATCCCCTGCGCATAAGAAGCCAGCTTGCTCGCTTCTGCAAGATTAAGATCATCGCACCTCTTTTCTTCAAAGTCCAGTGACATGAGGAGATTCCGGTTCTCCTTTTCATTGTTTCTCCTTTTTTAACTGTTCAAGTTTCCCCTTTTTGTATTTGCAGCCTTACAAGTATAGTTTCTTTCACTTCGGGATCGTCTTTCACATGGGGGAGATTTGGCAGCTCCTCCTCAGCGATGGTCCTGCGCCCTTCCTTCTCGTAACGGAGGTTCTTCTTTTGCCACCATCGTTGGATGCACCACCACGTACCTCTTTGCTGCTTCCGACCATATCTATCTATGAAGTAGTACATGTGTGTGCTTTTATTTATGAGAAAAGAATAAATAAATGATGCTGATATGTTTGACGTCTTGGTATACGTAGCAGTTCAAGAGACGTATCTCATCATTTGTCTGCGTCAGATTATGGTAAGCGAGGTGTTGTTCGTGTGGTAGCGGTTGGGTTCACTACTGGAATGTTCAAGGTTCGAACTCGGCAACTGTTATATTTATTTTAATTGTTGGAAAAGCCATGATTTTCTGAACTGGTGCAGCCTATATCCATTAGTCGCGACCCAGTATAGAGAGAGACTGTCCTCTATGCATTGTAGTTAAAATTTCTTTACCTAAATAGTTTTAATATATACAATTAGGAAAATATTCTTCTTATTTCTCCTTATATTTATTTGTTTTCATATAAATTATAATTTATATCAAGCTATAATATGATATTTTTCTTGGTATAAATAGGTAATTTTATAGTTTATATTATCACGTTTTGACCGTACCAAATAATTTTTTAAAAACTCAACTCAAGCTTGTTCAATAGTTGAAACCTTTAAACCATTAAAACAGAGACAGCCTGAGTTGGAACCTTTAAACCATTGAAACAGAGACAGCATGAGAGCAAGGAGAACGGGGGATGAGGGAAAAAAATGCATTTATAAAAGTGTAGGTTACATTAATTTTCCCTCACTCTGTTATTTTTCTCTCACTCCAAGACTTCAATGGTTAGTTCCAATTGGATTGAAGAATAAGTTTAGGCTTTAAAGTGTCCATTAAACCTTTTTATTTTTTGGTACATTTATAATTAACTTTAACAGTTGATAGTCCATATGCTTATGAAATACAAAATAAGTCCACATATACATATAATAATTAAACTCTTTTGGCATTTTTAAGGTATCCACTAATATTGTCAGAGTTCGAAATCTTGATCTCTTCGTAGGGAGAGGAGGAACAATATCATTGGGCTACTGCCCGCATGGTGTGTCTATTAATCTGGTTAGCACCATTTGTAAGACAAAAAAAAATAAAAATCATTAGATGTGCAAATGAGTATATATGTATCATATTCTATAAATGCAGAAGAAATAGGGACACACTCCGGTGAAGCCGGGTCACATTTAGGTACACTAATTAGTTTAAGAATGAGGCTGGTGACGGCGGCAGAGAGAAGGGAGGTTTCTAAGGGTGGTTGCCTCTGTCTACCAAATCCTCCATCAAAGCCGATGATCTGAAAACTCATGCCTTCCAGTACTCCCATAAACCACGTCTCTCTCCTCTTTTCAAATTGGGTTTGCCACTAGTATATTATACAGGCAGAGAATGTACCAGGGAAAGTTGTCTCACAGATAAGCTAGAAAAAGAAAAAAAGTCCGATTTTACCGTATCATTCTAGTCTGTAAATAAAATTTGAATACAATAGCTGTTTTATAACGGCTCACTTTTTTCTTTTCGCTACGTGAAGCATAATATCTTAAGAGCTAGTTTGAGAAATTCAATCCGGAGTAGATGCATTGCACACGTTTTTACAGTAATTTATTGACTTGTTAATAATATATAAGAAAAATAGTATCAGTGAACAATGAGGCTTAGCAGCTGTAATGGGTAATCTATCTTAATTTCATGCAGTGTGAAATACTATTTAGAATACATTGCCGCCAACCTATAGGTGTCATGTTTCGGGTAATTACTTAAATATTGATGACTGTCTTAAATTGCCATTGTAGTGCATTGCAAGGTTAAATTTCAGGCTTTTCAAGTCCTACTACTGGATTTTTTTCATGCTCCTTGTATTGAATCTGCATCTGCTTGCTACATTGCCTTTTTTATGCTGCTTTTAAAATATCAAACACACTAGCTTGCACTTCTTATAGAAAAAAAAAAAAAAAATCTGAAAATGATAACCTTAGAATAAAATATTAAACTTAAGCATTCAACAAAAGTAAAGCTCTCACATGAGCAGCAGCTGGATGCTCCAACTGTTTATTTATTACATTAAAGAAAAACACAAACATTTCAGAACAATTTAAGGCTTTTTGTTGTCAGCATCTTCCGGCATGTCTCCCCCACTTGAACCACCACCATCGCTCTGATATTTTTCCATCATCTTTGCCCTGATCTTATCCATCATCCCCTGCGCATAAGAAGCGAGCCTGGTTGCTTCTGAAAGATTAAGATCACCGTAACTCTTTTCTCCAAGTTCCACTGAGATGAGGAGATTCCGGCCCTCCATTTCATCATTCTCCTTTTTCAACTGTTCAAGTTTCTCTTTTTGTATTCTCAGCCTTTCGGTAGTTTCTTTCACTTCGGGATCATCCTCCACATTGGGGATATTTGGCAGCAGCTGCTCCTCCGCTTTGTTTGATGGTCCTGCCTTCCTTTCCGTGACAGAGGCTCTTGTTTTGCCACCGATTTTTTGCTGCACCACCGCTTTTTTGCTGCTTCCGACCATATCTATCAACGAAATGAACAAATGATGATGATATGTTGGATGTCTGTGCTTGATATTTATAGCAGTAGAAGAGATGCGTCTTACCATTTGCCCGTTAATTTTCAAAATTATTTTCACTAGTTGTATGATTTTCAATCGTAGGAGGTGTCCTTAGGGGTAGTACCAATTGGGTGTGATATATTGATGACTTCAAGTTCGAACCGTTGCCAAGGTTCAAATTAAATTTTAATTACAATAGGCATGCTTTTCTGAAACTGGTTATTAAATACCACTACCAGTTAAGCAAAAGCTAAATTTAATACTTCATCCGTCCAATTTATATTGTCATAATTTATTAATTATATTCGACATAAATTTTAAAACGCTCTAAAAATATAGTTATATATTTTATTTTTCGCGTATATATATTAAGTCGATTCAAAAGTATAACATACGAATATATTAAGCGTACAAAAATATTTTTTAAATATAGTATATATATATATATATATATATATATATATGTTTTTAGAAAATCTTAAAATTCGTGTCGAATATTGTCAAAAAAATTTGAGATAATATAAGTTTGACGGAGGGAGTAATACTTTTTTAAAGAGGTGTTTTAAGTGTTATAAATAGTTATAGATTCTCATTTCAAATAATTTTAAAAGTTTAATATATTATATTTTGAATTTTTAACACCCGTGCGACATATTTGATTTGTGTTTAAATTAGTTCTTACAGTTTTAAAAATGTAGAAATGAACTTGATTTGCGATTTTTACAAATTCTCGAAAAAAATAGTATACGCGCCAGAAAAATTAGTCTCCTTTAAAATTCATAATCATAAGAATAATTATCACGTAAATATTATTGTAATATTTAAGATTGTTAAAGATGTAATGTTTCAATGTGCATTGGCATTGGCATGTATTAAAACTATTATTGTAGAAAATTAATGTTGTTAGAGTTTCTAATAAAATAAAATTATTATATAGTTTTTCTTATCGGAAAAATAGTTTAACTTTGGTAGTATATTTAAAATGGTTTAATTAATTACTCTTTTTTATAGTATGTATAATGGATTTATGATGGTGAGAATTAATTGTAATGTTAAAATATTATTGTACAAATTAATGTTTTTAGGATCACTAAAGGTAGAAAATTATTATATAAATTTAGTAGTGTACTTATGTGACACCCATGCCCTCCGATTACTACTATTAACTTAAATTGGGTGTCAAAAATACATTAACTTAATTATCCTCTACTTATTTCTGATTATTTAGTTTAATCTACATGTTACATGTTCTCCCCAAAATCTTACAATTACCATAACCTCTGTCAGGGCATAATCTTTTATCCCTGGTCCACTGTGAAGCAGCGGAAAATGAGTACAATTTACAATAATATTTAGTACACATTAAATAAATTTCCATCAACGTGCTCTTAAATCTTTTTCCTCAGACTAGACAAATCCCCAGCTCTCGCATGTCTTTAACTCATGTCTCGATCTAGTCAATCTGCAAAAACTTAAACTACAGCAAGTACGAGCGAAAAATGCTCAGCAATTACACTTCTCTCAAATGCTGAAAATATTTTAATTTAAAATACTTTTATTTTAAGTGCAAACCATTTCTCTTATCCAGCTTACGATTTTAGTTGAGTAAAAGCAGCCTAAATATATTTGTCCCTTCTTTCAACTGCCATACCGGTTGAACGAAGGTGGCTCAAAGATATCCATCCCTTCATTCAACGGCTACTCTAGCTGAACGAAGGTGGCACAAAATAAATTGCATACGGCACATAATATTTCCACCATGGGTTCCACCCGCAGGGCACAAGATATTTACACCACGAGTTCCACTCACAGGGCTCAAATAACATGACCTAATAATTTTCATCACGAGTTTCACCCGCAAGGCTAAAGTAGGTTGGGATAATAATTATCGGAAAAACTTTATTTTACTTTTAAAATATGTATAAAATAGCTTTCATCATTGATAATAAGATTACGTACAATGATACAAATAAATTGTACATAAAAAGGGGGCGAGTAAAGTGTATTTGCCTCGTTGAGCTCCTTTACTGTCCAAATACCTTTGAATTCTCCTAAGCCTTTAAATAATATCCTAGAATCATAAATGATCTTATGTTAGTGACCTTACCAATTATCATGGCTTATGATCCCATTGATAGCCTTAACCTTCTAATGGCTTTAATTAGAGTCCAAGGAGTCCTTAGAACTTATATACATTTAACTTATGCTACCAAACCTTCTCAAAACTTTGACCATTGTGAATAAATTCTATAATTTTAAAGATTGAAATAGGCTTTAGAATCATTAAATTCTGATTAATATCGAAGGAGATATCATTCCCCCAAGTTTACCAAAATCTCACACTTTTTGGAATGCTAAAAGTTCTACTATAGTCCACTTGTAAAAAAATTTTAAAATATCAAATAACCTCCAAATTGGAGAATATTTAATTACAGTAAACTATACATATCCAGGTATACCTTTAAAAAGTTTTATGAATTATAGACCAATATGCTATTTTATATGATTTTTCAAACTTGACTGAAAATAGAGTTTTCTATTTCTGCACTCCCTAGACTCAAACAGTAACCAATTATTCTATAAAAATACTATGTTATCATACTCTACGTTTCCAGAAACTAGACTTCAGTAGCTACGTTTAGACTCTGGAGTCACTCAATTTGGACTTATGATGAAAGCGATATAGCATTTCAAAGTCAAAACATAGTGTTGGTTCCCCTGTTTTTGCTTTAAATTATAGCAGTCCATTTCCGGTAATTTATTAAATATCAAATGAACTTTGAAATTTACAAAAAAAAATTAAAATAAACTAAACTTGTTAAAGTACTTACAAAAACATTTTGGAGTCCCTTGGTGTGACGCCTCCAAATTTCCACCTCCGAATTCTCGTGGAAATCTGGTCGTCAGATATCATCTCAGCACGTTGAGTAGCCGATTAGGCAACTCACCCTGTTATATCTTACAAGCATCGATCGTACGAATGAATTACACAGCAGAAACGTAACTTAATTAAAAGTATAAGTCTTACAATAACAGGGTAATTA
>JAUMHB010098487.1:0-10454 GCA_032359685.1 Pittosporum tobira
ATTTGTTAACCTAGATCATCTAAATATTGATCAAGTATTTAAAAGCATTAAGAACATGTATCATAACTTAATAAATAAGCGAAAGTAATATGAATGCGTAATAAAGATGAAATAAACTTTTAATTAATCATGAATAAGATCCGTATCGTCTTAGTATAAAGATAAATTAGAACATGACTGATCTACAAGATACAATAGAAAAGATAAAAAAATCCATAAGAAGTTGGCTAGATGTCTTCGTGTGATAGCCCTTCCGGTCTCCCACCTCCTTGAGCTCTTGATCTCCTCTCGATCGTATCTTGTATGAAAAATGTATTTTTGAGAGGTAGGAGGGGGTTTATATAGGCGTAGTCTTTGGGTATTCTCTGAATTTGATCTTGATTATGCCTTCTACTTGAATAGAACTTTGAAAGCATATAGAAAAGCCCAAAACCACGTTGGTCAAAACTTCCCGGAAAAGTCAACATAATTCGCGAAAAGTTGCACGACCTGACCTACGGTCGTAAGCTGCCTTACGGCGTAAGCCAGGCCGTAAGGCCCTTAGGACTTTGATTTTTGCTTCTTGCTTCTGCTTTGACTTTAGGTAATTTTTGTTCGTCTGAAATTAAGTCAAAACGCGATTTTTGTTCGAAATAGGTCTTTTCAAGCCCAATTCTCTGTATTGTAAGCCCAATAATAATAAAATATATCTAGTCCCTTGGATTGATGATTTATTAGCCCAAACAAGAATATATGAGATCAATTCATGCATTTTTATAATAAATCAAAAGAATATTCATAAGAAAATATGTATATAAAAAGTACTGATAAAGTTCAAACTGAAATAAAATGATTTATTCATGCCACTTTAGACTTCCAGTTTGCTGATCAACTTTTAGCTATATATATATATAACCGAAGTGATTCTGCAGTTGGTCGAAAATACTCGAAATTGATTGGACAGTTTAAGTTTCCGGATTCTTTATTTACTATCCGTCCTCGGTTGCTTTGAGAGAGGTTTATGGTTGCTTGGTTTTGTATGTTTTTATATTCTTAGTTGAATTCTTATAAATTTTATCTTGTGAGCAAAATATACGGTATGTTTATGTTTAGTAAATTCAAGGAAAAAGATGAGTAATAATGCATGTTCATTACAACATATTAGTAGTTTATCGAGCGTTTAAATATTATAAAATTCAAATCAAACAAAAAAAAATTATGTTTGGTATGTTAAATGTAAGTTAAAATTTTTGAATTTGTAGGTTAAATTCAACTTCAATAAAAATTTGAAATTGGATTAATTTAAACTAGTTTGATAAGCTATTCCAAACAAACCCTTAAGTTGAAAAATGATAATTATTTCATTAATATGATCACAAGCACTACCACAACCAAATAACCCGATAAAGCTTAGGAGTACAAATAGTTCTCACATCAAGCAGAACCTCTTTTATTATCCTCATCTTTTAACTAAACAAAATACTAAGCAAACGCTGCATCGATTCAGTTCCCTCGCATGCTTTATTTCTTTCTCCTTGCTCATGATCCATCTTAGTTAAGGCTGCATGCAAAAGGAAAAGGAAAAATAAAAATAAAAATAAAAATAATTATAATGCCATAAATTTCTAAGCAAGGCACAAACTGAAGACTTACACATCACAGTTGGTGCTACGGGAGATAGGAATATCCAATTTTACACCGCATTTATCAGGTAGAGCTTGAGCAGCATCGTCTTTCAGGCTCGGGTAACGATTGGCAGCCGTCTTGACGCAGTTGCACGCTTCGCGTTTTTCGTCTGGGGTTGTAACCATCCCTCTAATAGCTTTCACCCCTGTGCAGCACAGTGGAGACGGCGAACCACCTTGAATGAGGTAAGGCATGCATGGTGCCAAAGATGCGTCCACTTGGCCACAGTTAATCGCAGCCTGCCCTTGTTCAATCAGTAGAACCATGGATAGGACCACAAAGACTGATATCAGGGATGCAACCTTCATTTTGATTTTTGAATTAAATTTGAAAACTTGGCTAGTAATTGTATGAGCTAGATTATCTGTTTGTGGTTAATTTGGTATGAAATGGAAGAGTGATTTTGGGGGTATTTATAGTATCTTGGGGTTGTGTTAAAATAGAATGTGTGTGTCATGGCATGAAAATGGTCGTTACATTCTTTTGGCTGCTTCTTAATTATACTACTATTACTATGTCAATGGTTATCAATTATATACTCCCCGTTTCACAAAACATAAGCAACGCTTTCCTTTTTGAGATTTTCTATTTTATTTGCAACACTTCCACTAATGAAAAGTTAGATAAAATTATAGAATAAATGACTAAGTTATCTTTAAATATCTCATATGATTGACACTTAAAAGTACTATTTATTTCCTACGTATTACCATAAGCAAATTCAAAATTTTTCATTTTTGGGCTCATTTTTCAAAATTTGTACATAAGTATATTGAGGAATTAGCCAAGAGTCAACTTAAGTAGATTATGTGCAAATTGATCAACCGCTTATGTTTTGTTGTACAGTTTGGTCGGCATTTGATTTGCAGAGTTGCGGTCGCTTTTTGGATTGAGATCTTGGCGAGCTTCGCAACTGACTCCATACTCATCTCTTTTGCCTTCAAGAAATCAATCTACGTATCCTCTTGTTATCAGTCCGAAGGAGGAAAAATGTACCATATATTCTTGGAGCATCAATGTACAGTCCTTAATTTGTAAGTGATGATACTGGAGCAAAATTCTGCAAATGTCCCGCAAGACTTAAAATCATAACCATGCTCCCCGATCAGCACCTGAGAGGCCGGTTCTACTGCATCTTGAGATCAAGAGGGAAAATGATGCTATATTCATTCCACAAAATGAGTCAATTTTTAAATTTTGAGATTACATGAATTAATACTTTGTATAATTTTAGTCGACACAATCATGTTGTAAGCTACCTAAATGTTTTACTCTTTAAAACATTTATCGTCTTTAATCATATAATTAATCACATAAATTTTAAATTTTAGTACTCCCACCGTTTGGAAATATAAGAGTATTTTCTTAAAAAATTAAATATTATGAAAAATATGTATTCGTTTGAATCAAGTATCGCTACAACTGATCACTATATATGGATTCTCCATGAGGGCTTTTATTTATGTTCATGTCTGGATATTTTTAACCAACTTTGTGAAGAAAACTATAAAATATAAGGACAAAATAAGTTTTCAAATTCGCACACAAAAATTGTATTTTTGGAAATATTTTGCTATGCTAGGAGAAATTCTATGAAGATATAGCATATACGAAGTGACAGTTGAAGAAAGAAACCAAATTTTGAATTAAAAGTCAATGTAAAATTCATTTTGCTCTTAAATTTTGGAACAAAATAAAAACTCATTTTGCTTTTATATTTTAGAGCAGAGGGAATATTTCGCGAATTAACTCTTAAAATTCTAAAATAGACTCATTTTGTACGTGGAAGGATGAAGTATTCTTCTCCTATCAATTTAGAATTTCACGACTATTTATAGATCAAATCTATATTGATTACAGCAACTTCAAAACCAAAATATTTGTGCAGTCATTTTGTAGAAATATTCTTTTATATATATATATATATATCTTCTTTTAACAACTAATGGTGCCATGAAAAGCATCAAATTAGAGGAACCATCTGTCTAGATAAAATTATAAACTCCTTAATGTATGATCTTTAGACAACATCTTATCAACAAAAGCCATTACAAGTGAATCGGCATCTAATTGTCCATATACACTTACAGATCCTACTAAATGCTGCTCCAAATACATTTTTTTGACTGAAATACGATGTTGAATCACTAGTTTATGGTATTCAGAAAAACCTTACCTTCGATTCGCCAGGATGTGTGCTATTTTTATCTTAATCACAATAGTCCAAGATTCACAAGGTTCTGTTATTGTTTTCTGTTCTTTCATGCATAAAGTGAAGAAGATAGGGTTTTAAGCTGTAGTTGTGTTACCAAGAAATCGAACCGAAAATACGGTGGATATGTCACCATGCCAGTGTAGGACTGGCAAAAGAATGGAAAGATGCACAGAGGTGCTATAACTTATTATGCAAGTGACATATGAAGCTGAAGAAAAATCCAAATTTTTGTAACAGCTACTATTTTTCGCTATGACCAAAACTACTATAAATACCCCTCAGATGTTGGAGCCCTTCTCATACCAAACCATAAAAAGAAGCACTTTCAATACTAAAACAGACCTCAAACCTCCCAAAAATCCAAATAAAATAAAAATGAAGAGTGTTTTTCTGTCGGTTTTACTCGTGCTAGCCCTTGTTCTAATGGTTGAACAAGGGCAGGCTGCCATAAATTGTGCACAAGTGGACGTGTCTTTGGCACTGTGTATCCCTTACCTCACTTTAGGGGGCACCCCATCGCTTTTGTGTTGTAACGGGGTGAGGGGTATTAAAGGGATGGTCTCAACCCCAGAAGACAGGCGTAAAGCGTGCAACTGCGTTAAGACAGCTGCCAGTCGTTACCCGAACTTGAGAGATGATGCTGCCCAAGCTATGCCTGATAAATGTGGTGTTAAATTGGATATTCCAATCTCCCGGACCACCAACTGTGATGTGTAAGTCCTGTTTCCAATCTGCATATTAAAGTTTATATGAAAATATAAACAACAAATATAATATAAGAGGAAGTCCTATATAAAATAATATAAGAAAAAAACTATATTAATATGACTTAAGAATTAAGAAAATACATATATAGCCTTATATATAAAATAATATAAGAAAAAAATTATATTAATATGACTTAAAAATTAAGAAAATACATATATAGGCTTATATATGCGTACTAACTTATGGACCAACTTGGGTTAACTATGGGTCAAATAACTTAATACGGATCCAACTTGAAAACTAAGAAGTCTAATTAATTAACACTAAAAATAAATATAAAAATATTATAAATATAATATTCTTTATTTTTCCCCCTCAAGCTAAAAGTCTTATAGAACGACTTTTAACTTGTTACATAATAAACTGAACCAAAACAATTTTTACAAAAATATCATGATAATATCTACGGCAATATCCACGAGAATATCACGACAATATTTACATTAATATCCACGACAATATCAGGTGAGAATTATAGTTTGTCCCACAAACTTTCAGATGTATCTGAAGTAGCTGAAGTAAGCAAAATAATCCATGTAATCAGTGACAATAGTCAAACGAGCAAAATTCTTGAATCTCTCCAAAATCCAAAAGACCAAAATAATAATAACCCTTTTCCAAAAAAATATTAAGGTTAGGGTTTTGAACGACATGATCAGTAGCAACAACGACAACAGAAGCGCTTAGATTTTTTTATAGGCAATTGATATCATATTAGAATTTATATGAAAATATAAACAACAAACATAATATAAGAGAAAACTATATATAAAATAATATAAGAATAAAATTATATTAATATGACTTAAGAATTAGGAAAATACATATAGTCTTATATAGGCGTACTAACTTATGGACCAAGCTGTGTTAACTATGGGCCAAGTAACCTAATACGGATCTAACTTGGAAACTAAGAAATCTAATTTATTAATACTAAAAATAAATATAATATTCTTTAACACTGCATGTATTCACTCAATTTTAAAATTTGGGCAAAATAATTGTATATTTTTATTCCCTCAATCCAACTTTTATTGTCATAATTGAATATTTTTAGCACGAGTTTCAAGACATTCTAAAATTATAGTTAAACATTATATATATATATATATTAGAAAGTATAACATAAAAATATATTAAGCATACAAAAATAAAAGATATACTAATGCATAAATTTGTTTTTGCAAGGTCTTAAACTCCTTCCCGGATATAGAAAAAAAATTAGGACAATCAAAAATGCGCACATGAAGTAACCTTGTGACTGTTTTTGTGTTTCATTGACAGTCTCAACTAAGATGGAGTTCAAGACTAGAGAAATAAAAAGGGAGACTTGGATGCAAGCAGCTGAGCTGTTTAATTTTTGTTTAGTTGCATGAGATCGTTAAATAAACGGTTCTACTTGTAGAGAACCTTTCTGTTACAGATCGATTAAGTTGCTCTATATTGTTACTTTGCTGAACTAAATTTTCTTCTTTATGATTAATTCTTTAACTTATGTACCTAAAATAAAATAAATAAATAAATAAATTCTTCAACTCAAGTCGCGCTTAACTCACCTGGCTAAAAAGCATACTACTTCTTGCCTGAAATGGTTCCACTTGACTTATGATCACTTTTTCTAGAATAGTTCAGTATGAATAATTTGGCCGGGGAGGGTTGGATGGGGGGTGGGCAGCGCCAATAGTCTAGAAAAAGTGATCTTCTGTTGGTTGGTTTGAATTTTCTGGAGGCTAGACTTCTGAACTCTTTCCAGTACGGCCGTTGAAAGGGGGCCTCTTAGGCTCTTACAATCTGTAACAAGTGATGACAAAGCTAAATACCAAATAAAATGAATATATATATATATATATATATATATATATATATATATTTATTTAATCAATTTTTACAAAGTGACTGCACAAATATTTTGGCTACACGTGTATATTTGATCATTACTTCATTATATAAAAAGAACTTATTATAGCAAACTATAATGAAAAATGAAAATAAACAAAAAATAAATAAACAAGAACATATCTACTCAAATAAAAATTTAATGAAAAAATTACGGTGAGAGGAGAGAGAAATCCACTAGAATAGAAATCGTAACGGATGTGTAGAATGCTCAACTTTTATTTCAAATATATCCAACCCACCATCTCACAAAAGACAAGCCAGAAGAGATAATTCATACCTGGGACCTTAACCCCACACCCACACCTCTGTTCTTCTTCACATTCTTTTGCCAGTCTTGCATTGTCATGATGACATCTTCACCACATTTTCTCTTTAATTTCGTTGTAATAGAACTAGAGCTCAAAACCCCATCTTCCTCACTTTGTGAAAAAGTAATGCTTGTGTGTATCTACAAATATTTACCAAAAATGGGATAGATCTTAGTGATTCAAATGTAAGATTTTCTTAAATAAATTGTAATGAGTGGAGAGAATATTGGTTTAACGTGATATGAATTATATTATTTCATTCCTCAAATAAGATATTGTACATAAGTGTGTATTTATAGGCTAATACAAAATCATACACTCTCTTTATCAGATAATTTTTGCAACATATTTTGATATTTGTATGATGTAAATTTTAAAATGCATAAAAAATATATTAAAATATTATATTCAATATACTAAAAAGAAAAATTTAAATCAAAAATAAAATAATTTAATATATTTTCAATGACTCTTAAAATTTATATCATATAGCCATCAAAATATCTTACAAAAATTATGAAATAGTGAGAGTATATAAAAGTAACTATATATAAGTTATGATAAGGATAATCCTTATCTTATCAGTAACTCAATATTATCAATATAATTTATCTATCACTATCATCCAATCCAAAACACCATCCAATGGCGGTGAACCACATAAAGTCTCTTTCTCTCTTTTGACCGTTTGTTTTCTTTTGTGTTGTTAAAAGCTAACCAGTGGTTGGTAAAAGAAGATATAGAAAGAGAAAGAAAACACAGAAGGAAACTGGAGAAGTAGGAAAATGGCTACAGATATGGAACATCATGTTTGAGGATATTAACATATGTCATAAATCTTCCTGTGTAACGACAGAGCAACTGCAGCTTGGAAAAGAAGGCACACGTCTCTTAGAAGAGATTGCGAGAGACGTGTGTGAAGAGGTTGACCCATTCCTTTTAATGTAATCTGTTAGCGTAACTGCAGCAATTAGTTGATAGATTAGTGGATAAACTTTGTTTCAAATATCAAAACTGCATGATAAAAGTCAGTAGCATGCAGTCATTTATTATAATGAAAAATAATGAAACTTCTTTAGTTTTTTTTTTACTCTGAGTCAGGAGTGTTAACCATGGTATCAGAGCTTCTCTGGATTTTGTTTTCGCTGCCATTTCTTCTTAGTTGATTGATTAAAATTGATGATCAATTTTCGGTACTTTTGTTCCTTTCAAATAAATTGTTGAGTTTTGCGGTGATGATTTCATCGAAACTCTAATTTTCTTCTGCATTTGTCTGTTAAAAATTGTATTCGTGTCCTTCAAAAATGCCTTTAACATTTGAAACAACGGCGACCGTGGATGCGTATAGTGATACTATTGACTCTCACACTGTGGCTTTGGACCCTTATCGTCCTTTTTATTTGCATCCATCGGATCATCTGGAATGATGTTGGTTGCTCAACCTCTAACTGGTGCAAATTTACTCAGTGGTGCCGCTCAATGACCCTTGCATTGCCAAAAATAAGATTGGCTTCATTGATGGTAATTATCCAAAACCTCCTGATAATTCGTTGTATCTAGTGCATTGGAAATGATGTAATGATATGGTTATCACTTGGATACTCAAACTGTTTCCTTTGAGATTGTTGCAAGTATAGTTTATTTACCCACTGCTGTTGAAATGTGGAATGATCTAAAAGCTAGGTTTACTCAAAATAATGGACTAGGCTATATGAAATAAGGAAAGAAATTGCATCTTTGACCCAAGGAAATAGAACGATCACCCAGTATTTTACTCATTTTAGATCTATATGGGATGAGTTGACGAATCTTACCAAGATTCCTACCTGTACTTGTAAGTGTGATTGTGGTGTGCAAAAACTATTAGAGTTGTATGAAGAAAATATTAAGATGAATCAATTTCTTATGGGGCTAAATGATGAATACACTGCTGTTAGAGGACATATATTGATAATGAGTCATTCTCCAACTATCTGTCAATTGTTTTCTCTTTTAACTCAAGAAGAGAAACAAAGAGACTGTAATACTCATGTCAATCAGTTTGTCAGAAATTCAAGCAATATTGTTGCCCTATTGTCTCAGAAAAATTATGGTGGTGAGGGGAGGATCACAAATTCAACTAAGTTTTCTAAAAACAAATTTGGAAAACCTCAAAATTCGTATAAACCTTCCTTCAATAATAATGCTCTAGGGAACAATACAAGAAATTGGTCAAAGAAAAACAATTTAGAGTGCACTTATTGTCATGGCACAAATCATACCAAGGATAGATGTTTTCATCTTATTGGTTTTCCACCTACCCACAAAGGATCTAAATTCAAACCAATGTCCTTTTCTACTGGAATGAACAAAGAGCAGTACCGAGCAAATCAAGTGTCATTCTCAGCATCTGATCTACCGGGTTCTCAAGCTTTTGCAGAAGGCTATTTTGGTAAATAAGTCACCAATGACAGTTTAGTAATTTAATCCTTCTGGAATAGTAATAATAAGAATAGTAATAATTATTAAAATAATATTAATGATGATAATTGTAAAAATACAAGTATTAATATTAGCATAATATAGCAATATTATTAAAGATAACATTAATAATAATAATATTAATAATATGAGTAGAAATGATAATATAGTAATTAAGATAATAATACTACTATTATCTTTAACATAGTATTAAAATAATCAACTTAACAAAGTAACAATAATAATAATAATAATAGTAATAATAACAATAATAATATTAGTAATATTAATAATGGAAATAATAATAATAATGATAATAATATTAATAATGATAACAATAATAATAAAAAAATAACAATTGAAACAGTTGACTGGTCAATTGTTGAGACAGTTGACCATAGTCAACTCTTCCCCTACTTTGGCTCCCCGGAAAGCTACAGACGGCTGGCAGCTCACCGGCGAGCACACGGGACCGACACATACACGCACACACACGCTGAATCAGGCGGAAATGGCAGATTCGAGGGAGATTGATTGGTGAATCCATCAAAAACACCACCCCCGTCAACTGACTTTGTCAAATCTAAGCCCTTGAAGTCGTCTTCCCCGGCAATGGTGGGTAAACCATGGTCGCCAGTGTTGAAATCTAGCCATCATCAAATTGGCTCAAAACATGCCCCAAAAATCAAATAAAAATCACAAAAATTTTCACAATCAAATGAAGAACATAATGGAAACACTAATCGACCATAACAACATCGAATCCATGATAAAAAAATCTGAGCTTTTGACCGACTGTAATCCGACTTGAACAATGGTCGAAACTAACCCAAAAATTGTGTTTTAAATGTTTAACATGATCCTAGGGACATAGGAAGTTATTAAAATTGTCAAACTGAATTAAAAACAACAAAAGTTTAAGCTTTGATTTCGGCTCACCAAGACTAGAGAAAAATTTTAAGGACTGGACTTTTGGAGTGCTATGACCGTTGTGAGCATTAGGGTTTACTTTGGGCGCAATATAAAGACAATTTGTAACGTTAAACAACTGGAATCGATGCTTGAAAGGGACCTATGATCGATTTGGAAACTTATAGAGTCTAAAGAAACTTGGGGGAAAAAAGAAGAAGGGAGAAAAG
>JAUMHB010098498.1:0-10453 GCA_032359685.1 Pittosporum tobira
TTATACTTAGCGATAAAATAAATTACATTAAATTTATCTCTAATTTGTTTTAATTAGCTCTAATTTGTTAAATTTGAGATATAATTTCTTATTTCTATCACAAAGTTATAGTATGATTAATGGATTTTTCTTTAAAATAAATTACATTAAATATATTTTGCTTGTAAATATATAACTATAAAAGGTTAATAAGGCTATAATATACTGTATAATCGTATTGTATAATTAATATAATTTTAATTTTAATATGTTAAATATTATATATTTGATTAATATTATTTCAATATATTAGATTAGCATCTCATAATCATACTATAAATGAGTCTTTGTGATAAAATTAGGAGGAGAGGATAATATTCTTTAAAGGATTTTTGAGCAAATTACTTTAATTTTAGGAGGGTCTTAAGTAAATATGTCAAAAAGCAACCAATGCACGTACTTGCGCGTGCTTCCATAGACTACATAAATATAACTGCAAGCCACTTGAGTAAAAAAGTTGAAAATTTACTCTAACTAGGTAGACCAATCACCTGGCCGGCTGGGCAAGGTTTAAACATGTTACCATTAAATTAGGAGGAGAGGACAATCCTGACAAGAAAGAGGATCGGAGGAAAATCCACACTGGATATGGACTCAGCTAAAGCACTTATGAGCTTGCTCAACAGGTTCCTAATTTCGGAGGAATGAATGCAGAGACCCGGCTCAGCATTTTGAAAGTTTCTAAAAATAGATTTGAATAGCAGTGTATGTTTCAATCCCTACGTATAACAGTTCTTTGAAATTTGAATGATTTGCTCATTGCTGCAAACATTGATATTTTATCACCACAGTTTGGATTGCAACGAGCTATGTGTCGACGTAATAACTAGGGCAAGGTGATTAACTCACGCTAACCAAAGGTCTTTGGATTTAGTGGTTAAAGAACCCGGCCCGTTTCACAATGTCTCGAGTTCGAACTTTACGAACAGCAAGTTATGTGTTGGAAGAGTAGAACCCTCTAATTTGAAGCCTGACAACTTACTCGATTCTGGATTAGTCAAGGCCAAAAGGCTACCGTAGACACGGGAAAGGATAAAAAAAAAAAAAACTAACTCACGGTAAACTAAAGATTGATGCTACCTCCTATAATAAATAATAATAATAATAATAAAAAGAATAAATCGACAATGTTCTAATATCATTGTTATTTATTTTCGATACGTTCTAAAATTATAATAAGATTTTATTTGTATATTGTAAAACACTATAATATTCTTAATTTATCTTTTTATTATAAATATAGGTGAAATTTGATATCATTTCTTTAAAAAACTTGTTTTAAAAATACTTCTAATATAATTATAATCAGATATCTACTTTTAATAACTGTTATTTTTTAAAATATCTATAATTTAATATTTAGGAACTGTATATATAAAAGTTATATATATCCACACACATAAGAACCAATTGAAGCACTTCACATCAATACCCATATAGGGATATCGATAATCTACAGACAGATTTTCAATAATCTATTTAGGTAAATGTATAGACAAGAAATAGTTTAGGATTTATTTGTTCTTCCGGAACCTCATGTTGGCTTTGACATAGACCCTTTTAAATGCTATAATGGCCGATCAAACACAACATCCCGAACATAAGAAGCTTTGGCTAAAAAAGTGCGAACAGCGAACCACCTTAATTTCCAAGTATTTGGTTATTATTTTCAACTACTATTTTACCATGTCCTACTATTTCCAAAATTGTAGCATTGTGTTTTTTTTGGTCATTGGTTTTGAAAAATGCAAGTTCGGAAAAAGAAAATAGAAATCAAATTATGAGATTTTAATCCCCTAAACTTTTGACATTATATTTACTTAGCGGAAAATATTCTTCGAAATAGTTTTGAAAATGTTCAATAAATTTGGTTAGGCTCGGCTCCATAAAATTTATATATATAGAGATAGAAAGGTCTAGTTCACTGCTAACGATAATTTCAAGACCCTAAAAAGTCAATAACTCTAAATTATCCAACAACAAAATATAAGGGTTTAAGATATGCGAAAATGGTTCAACAGCCACAAAAAAAATAATCGGTTGCCGTCCAAATTTTTATTTTCTTGTCACAAAATTGTCTCTGCATAATCTTTATGCAATAATCATAAAACAATTTGCGTTAAGAGACGTATTTCACTAACAAAAAATTGTGCGACTGTCCCACAATAATTTTCGATTAATAATTATTTTTTTGTAAATTTTTACCCTTAAATTTTATTGTTAAATAATTTACATTTATTAATGTCAACAATGGGCCAGCGTTTATATGTCAGCAGGAGGAATAAGCATATATTGGATATGACTAACCTAAAAAAATTTCTACTGCACGTTGCCCGTCCATATCTAGATTACCTACATGGGAATGTCAGCAGGAGGAATAAAGCATATATTATATAATTATTTGGATTTGGCTTCACGTCCTTCCTAACTACGGAGTATTTTAAGCCAAGCAAAATTAAGTGCCAATCACCTCTCCTGAGGTGTGAGAGATAACGACTCATTTAGCATCGAGTTTTACATCCATGATCTAATTAATGTGTGTCCTTTATAAACTCTCAAAATGTAATAATTCAAACCCAAAAGTACTGTTTTAAGAATATTAATTAAATTTATTGGTCTAAAATTTTAAGTTATTAAATATTTTTGATAATAAATTAAGATTTATATAAGATAACTGTTATTATTATTCTCAACTAATGTGAAATAAAATATTATATTCTCTCTTGTTTAGATATTTGACGTTCTTATTAAGCTCAAACACAAAATAAATCAAATTATAGACAATATTATCACATGTTTAGTTTTATCATAGTTTTGATACAATTTACAATAATCCAAATATAAACACAGATAGACCTAAAAGTAACAACCAAGTCCAATAACCCACCACATGTCTAACCCAAAACCTTAAATTACTTTTGATAATGAGAAAAAACATATATAAAACAATTAATATTTTTATTATCAACTAATGTGAGACTCACAGAGTATCACACAACATATTGTGTCCAAACTTCAAATTAACCCCGGATATCCATTTCCTCCTAAAGGTTGCTACTCTCTTCCTACGAAAATTAGATAGTATAATTTATTTACTTCTATATTTACTTGATATAAGTAATTTTGAAATAATTTTAAGAAATAACAAAAATTAGATATATTTATTGACTTTTATATTTACTAGATAAGTAATTTTGGTATACTTTTAAGAAGTCAATATGCATATAATGTGATGTACTTTCTCCTTTCTAATATAATTGTAACAGTTTCATTTTTTATGAATTTTAATAAATATATTTAATTATGAGTAAATTATTTAAATTATCTTTAATAATGTCATTATTTTATATAATGAAACAGTGGTTGAAATTGTGAATTATAATATTGGTATTATAATTTTATATTTTTATATAGCATAATAGTGATTGAAATGTTTTGCCATAATCTTATAGTAATAGATAAAGTGATGGGGTCACAATGTTGAAATAGTGAGTCATATTTGATAAAACAATAATAATTTAAATAATTTATATTATTAATTTATTTTTTTTTTAAATATTACAATTATATTGAGACATTTAAAAAAATATATTATAATTATATTAGGACGAAATAAATAGTCAATAGGCAAAGAACAAATATGTTTAAGTCAGATTAAGGCTCTTGATCAATATGTAAAATTTTTAATAAGTTATAGTTTATTTTAATAAATAAATAAATATTTTAAAATAAATTATACGCATAGGGATTCTCAACGAGGGGGTGGGGTTCACCTATACCAACTAGTATTTCATGATCCGCCTGCGAATCTCCATCAACGTAAGATTTTCTTTTAATTAATAAGTACATATGAAGACAGCTGACAAAATAAATAAATAAATAAATAAATGGAGTACATACGTCGTTGATCATTCAGGACATGCTTTGGCACATTACGAGGTACTTTTTAGCATAGATTATTTTAACCTTCAATACACTGTATTGTCATTCTTTTTATTATTTTTTTCGTACAGATACTGTATTTGTCATTCATTGATAGTGTAGGACTTGCTGCCTTGCTGGGTAGATACTATTACCGTTTATAGCTTAAATTTTAATTTTTTTAATTTATATTTAATTTACTAAATATAATTATCTTTTTATTTTCTATGTTTTTTTTTTTTTTAAATTACTACTCAACAAGCACACATATTCTATGGAAACTAATTTATTATTATTGGTTTGTTTGACGCAACTTATTTTAGAGGAAATTACATCTTATTTTTTAATAAAAAAAAAATTTATTGGCTAAATTTTTAAAATAAGTTGATAATATTTTTATACTTAATTTATAAAAAAAGTAAATTAATAAAAAATTAATTTTTAGATATAAACTATAATAATCAGTTCCAATAATTGAAACCAAACAAACCATGGGAAGTACGTGTAGAATGATGTTTATTGATAAGATGATTTTAGTGCATATATTTTGATGAATTTAACTCTTGATTTTCCCATAATTTGCGTAATTGGTTCAAACAAATTGTTAATAATTGTTCTATTTTAATTTAGATTATTACTCCTTATTTGAATTTTACGTTGCAGATTTTTGAACCTATTGGGAATCTATTTTGATATAAAAAATGCACAAAGGACAAAATCTAGCTAAAGTAGGACAAAATTGGAGTAAAGGGAAACAATAATACGCATTACATCATCTCTCACGGCCGTGAGAAAGGATGCCATAATAATATTATTTTTTAATGAATTTTGGAAAAGGAATACGCAAATTGGACTTTTTTTTACGTACTTTTATTTCAGAGTCGAAAAATAACCTATAATAAAATAGAGTAGAGTAGGACTTTGTAATTTTCATCTTATCTTCCATTATTTAATTAGAATTCCATCATTGGAATAATAACTTTGTAATACGAAGATCGGAGATTGTGTTTTCACCGCAAAATGAAAGTTTCATCATAGAATCGCTTATGAATTCTGAAATTCTAAACTTTTATTTTATGTTCTTTAATTTCAGTATAAACTAAACATCCTTGTAATAAGATAAGAATAAACATATCTATGAGTAATTAAAGTTTATATTTTTATCAAGCATTATTGTGAATTTATATTGTTTTGAGTTGTGTATTAACGTTTAATGCTTCTGAATGATTGGTCATTATTTAGATTATTAATTGTCACATAGTTCAAATATGGAAAAAACTAAAAGATAAGATTAAACATATCCATGAGTAATTAAAGTTTCTATTTTTATCATGCGTTACTGTGAATTTATATTGTTTTGAGTTGTGTATTAACGTTTAATGCTTCTGAATGATTGGTCATTATTTAGATGATTAATTGTAACATAATTTAATGACCTAAAGGTAAAGAATAATGAGTACAAATTAATACACAATCATAAGTTAAACTTTGTTAGAGATAGTTTAAGGTGACTTGTACGGTTTCGGTAGTAATTAGACTTTATGTTAATGAATCTACAAATTTTCAAATAACTTAATACATTTCAAATTATTACATGGAGACTGTAAAACTGATAATTAAATTATAGATACTATAACTAGATATAGAGTAGTAGTCTAAAATTAAAAAATTTTACTATCAAAAAAGATAAATTTCATAACTATATGATAAATTGATTAGATTTGATTATCAATTAGTAAGAGAAATCAAAATCTTAGTCTTTTATATCATTATTAAACTTAATTATTCTAATAATTTATTAATTAATTTTAATTAATATAAAAATCTAAATCCCCTTCAGTTTGTTGAATAAATTAAAAATTATCTACATTAATACATAATTAATAAATTCAATTCTCATAAAATAATATTTTTTATATTATAATTTAATTATGTATACTTCCACATTTATCGTGTCAATTCTAAGGACAATTTAGATATCAAAATTGCCATAATCTGGACAGATATGATGGGTGGATGCAATCATTGTTTGGGTTGACCCAACACACCCAACTTGTATTTTGTATATTTCCTCTCCAATAATAATTAATAATTAAGGTAAATATATTATAATTTATCTTGTTAAGTCAGTATTTAAAATAAAATAATATTTTTTATTTTTCTATAAATAAATATAATATAATTTTTAATATGATGTATTTTATATGATATATTATAGTGTATCTAATTTTTCCTATAATAATTATAATATGCAGAAATAAGTGAAAAAGAGAAACTATAAACAAATGAAAAATAGAAGAAAGTTTAAAAAATGGATTTGGATCCTCTCAAATATTTATGACAAAATGCATATTTTATTAAATATAAATATCTTGGTATATGATACTCACTCTATAAATTTATTAAAATCGAAGGTTAATTATTTCTTTTCTTTATCCGTTTAAAATTGAAGATATAATTTTATTTAAATATAATAAAATATTATTATATTCTTAAATTATGTTTTTATTATAAGTATAATTTAAAATTTATCTCATCTCTAAAAATAATATAGAATTTTTGGGTTAAAATTATTTATAAAAAAACCCTTATATTTTGTAGTATATTTATAATTGGAACAGAATAAGTAACTTGTAACAAAAAAACTCACACGAGACGGTTGTCAAAATAGATTTGACACCGCTCAATTACACCGTTCACACAATTTTATTTAATATAATTTCTTTATCATATAATTATCTGAATATAATAACAGATAATCTATTATATAAAGATCATTCTTACAACAGAAAAAATATAATTGTTAAAAATATTTTCACTGTTAAATATTGATAAGAATTTTCAGCAGTTAAAATTTTAAAAAAAATAAATAAAAATACATATGTCAATCAAATAGCTAAAAAAAAAATGTTAGATTATTTTTATTCTTGAAGTAATAATATAATTCAACATTAAAAATTAAATGAGAGATTTTGATTTGAGTCATCGATAAAGAATTATAAAATTTTAGTTAATTACATAAAATTATGTCGTGATAGATATTATGGAGTCAAATCCTGTTTAAAGGTATAGAATACAATGGCCTACAGCACATGGACCTTATCCAACTTACAATCAAAGGGTAACAAAAAATTATATTCGATAAAAGTTAAATTTAAACTAAACTAAATTATTTAATTGTTGTTGGGGGGAAAAAAAAAAAAGTATTTGACCATCAAGAAATTGTGTATAATTGGTGGCTGAGAGCACTTAAATAAAAAGTTGGAACATTGAAAGCAAAAATTACTTTTTCTAGGTAAGAACAAGCAGCTGGGGTAAGTTCAAGACCTCCCCCATAGGGAGGGCAACCCTAAACAGAAGAGGAAATCTCCACCCATGAGATTTGTTGTTATCAATCCAGTAAGCACTTATTATAAGCCCCTAGGGTTTGATGCAGATCAGAGTGAGTCAGCATTTGGAAGCACATCTTTGTTTTTAATGAGTTTAAATATACATTTTGAAAAAAGTTGAGTTTTTTACATTCAAGAAAGCATGCTATGCTAGCTAGGGTTGCTTAGTTGCAGCAGAGAGAGCTTGCTTGCTTTTTTCTTTTTTTTTGTTTTTTTTACAGTCGAGACGGCAGCTTGCTAATGGTGTACGCATTCTTTCAATTTTTCATTCTTTGAAAATTGAAATGAATGGCTCGTTGCAGGAAAATAAAGTTGACTCTCCTATCATAAATGAACGTTTACAGCTTTAGCCTAGTCAAGTCTATACAGTACTTGGTACTATTTGGTGTACGTGGGATGAAAGGGCTAACTTTTGGTATTGTCCAACATTCTTATGCTCCAGCTCAATTAATTAAAAGTGCAGATATTGAAAATCCATAAGCATATCTAAACGGTAAAATAATAATAATAATAATACTAATAAATAAATATTAATTAATTAATTTAAAATTTTATAGGATTATTTAAGATTTAGTCAGTGATTAATTAAAATAGGCAAGAATTTGTAGAGTAGCGCCAATAGGTAAAGAAGATGCTATTCACAAAAATAATATTATATACAAAATTTCTAAATTTTATAGAGTTAGTTTCTCGTTTGTTGTGAAATTATGAATATAAACTTTAAACGTTGTATCATTTAAAAAAAAAAAAAAAATATTTCGTCCAACGGCGGGAAAAAAAAGAGATTTTAGTATAGACTCGGACTCTAACCTTATAGGAAAAAAAAGAGATTTTATGATTAAACTATCTTATTTAATCTAAACATAGTATCATTTTATAATTAATAAAAGTTACTCTTTTAAGAAAAAATAAAAAATAAAATTAGTAAGTCTTTTTATGAAACCCAAGTCCTATGATATTGTTAACTTTCCATTAAAATAACTTAATTTATAAAGTTTTAAGGGCACACTGTTGTTTTATCATAAATATATTGAGTTTTTTTTTTTTTTTTTAATAACGGTAACATAATAATTGAAATCGTTAATAACCTTAATAAAAGTACTTCCGTTATTCTTAAACATAACAATTAGTTTGAGAGTTGCTCCTGAATGTCAATTCTCTCGTCCACGAGTCACATTTATTCATTATTTAAATAAAATTTTGTTTATCTATTTGCCGATACATACACCAATTTGACGGTAGTCAAATAAGGAATAAAAATTCCGTTAAACAAAGTCAAAAAAAATCAGAATAATAGAAAAACAATTGATATGGTTCCAAACCCTTAACCGATGAGATTATGAAGTAGGACTTGTTTGATAGTGATTTTTAAATCGCAATTTATAGTTTAAATTTAATTTTTAGTGTTTGTTGAAGTTTGATTTAAATTATAAATTTAATTTTTTAAATTTAAATTTAATCTATTATAGTCTATCAAATATAATATTTTATTACATTTGAATGTCATAAACTCCAAACGCTGTTATCAAACGTACACTTAATGGTTATGATCGAATTACTGAGACTTTACATTTTATGAAATTGATTTAAGTCTCATGGTTGAGTTCTTGCTACACATAAATTATTTGTCCATTTTTATTGGATAATTTTATTTATTTAGTGGGATCTTGTTATTTTTTTATTAGGAGACTTCGTGTCTATTATTAAAACATTTAATTAATTAATTTAAGTGAAAATTGAACTCTAATTATTATATGTTAGATAATTATAAGTTTTCATTATACTAGTACACCATTCGTTAAATATAATAATAATAATATTATTATTATTAATTAATTAAAAACGCTCTGCACAATTTTGCACGATAAGCCAAGCACACACAACGAGATCGAAGACATTGGCATTCCACTATACTAGTCCACAGTGGAGGATCGATGGTTTAGGCATTCTAAAAGCGCGTAGCAGTATTCTCAAATCTATACTCATCAGTATGATTTGTCAGAAGATCCCCTACCTGAATTTTTTAGTTAATATTTACTATTAAATAATTTATTATTTATATTTTGAGGCTTTGAATACGGGTCCGTTCCAATTAAAATATACATAAAATTAAAATAATGCATAAAGAAATTATTATAAATTGTGAACAGACGAGATGAAGCCATGATGCTACCTACTCGTTGTCAAGATCATGAATTCAGCAAACAGATTGCGTTTCTTATTCTAATGGATTGCATTTTGATTCCTTTTCTAATTATATTTTTTTATTATTTAATATTTTAATACATCTCTCAAATTTTTATAGTGTAAAAATCTAAAAATTCACAGTATAAATCTTTGCACAGCGCATAACATGATTGTCATCTTATTAACATTAGGATGATATAAGCTATCCCGATAATTATCATCTAAACCATTTGTTTCACCAAGCTATCCCAATATTATTATCTGCCTATTTTATTTTATTATTATTATTATTATTATTATTATTATTAGCATTTTGAATGGGGTGAAAAGAGGTCAAAGGCAAACAAATCCACAACTCCACTTAAGTTAAAAATAAAATAGAAATCAACTCACATCTGACTTACGAAAAAAATAAATTCACACTTATCGTAAAAGTATGAAATTAATAACAAAATCAATTTTAATCACTAGAATAAGACCAGAACAATTAACATTTTGCAAAGACACACACACATACAATTAAACATTGGACACCAATTTCTTAATTTTATGTAACCTCATAATAAAATAAAATGAAATTATTATTGATTGACCATTCCCAAAACAGGATTTGGAAAAATAAAGAAGCTAGGTTCTGTACATCTAGGTAAGTCCATAGAAAAACCCCAGAACGGGAGAGTGACAATGGCTCGTGCTTTAGGACTATGGGACACAAAGAAACTCTTAAAAAGAGAAAGAAAGGTCAAAAGGTGGAACCCCACCCTTGGCTATACACATTACAACAACCTAGACCCCACCCCCTCTGCCATGGACTTTGACCTATACAGTAACAAACTCTACACGAATTCCTATGCAAAACATTTTTAGAATGACAATTATACCGTCCCAAATTTGTTCGGAATTACATTAATCTGTCG
>JAUMHB010098509.1:0-10453 GCA_032359685.1 Pittosporum tobira
GTTATCATCATGTTTCATAAATACTCCGTCTATCATTTTTATTAGCGGACTTCCGCCAATAAAAATCGTGAAAAAAATTGATTAATAATTAGGTAAAGGGTAGTTTGGTAATTTATCATCCGTCAATATTACAACAGACATCGGCCATTATTTCTGGCAAACCGTAATCTTCTTAATGAAACTAAGTTGTTTGATTGAATTTTAAACAATGGAGATAATGTGACTGACTGTCTATAGTATTTCAGTCCTGGATCTCATATACATATATATATATATATATATATATATATATATATATATATATACATACATACATGCATACATATATATATATATATATATATATATATTACGGATAAAAAATTTATCTAAAAAGTTTTTCTTAAAAAATTGGATTTTGTTTATAAAAAATTTGAATTTTCTGAAAAAATATACTTTTCTTAAAATTCGAAGTTTTAAAAATAATTTTTTATCCATAAGTTTTTTATTTTCTTAATATATATATATATATATTACGGATAAAAAATTATTTAGAAATTTGTTTCTTAGAAAAATTGGATTTTAAAAAATTATTTAAAAATATTTTTTGAAAAAATTGGAATTTTCTGTAAAAAAAAATTAATTTAATTATTTATTTCCACCTTGTAGTATATGTGGCGCATATGTGGCTTAATTTTTAATTTTTTGTCTAACGTGACAGGTACATGTGGCATTAGTTAGATCAAAACACTATTTAACCATTAAAGTCAAAATTTTTAATAGAAAAGTTAACATATTGTACAAAATCGGTAGTATATTTAATTGATTGTACAAAAAATTGGTTCAATGACCAATTTGTACATTGGCTTATAGTTAAGTGGCCACTTTGTCACTTAACCCGTTTTTAAAGTGTTGTGGCACTAGATATTCTAATTATGCAAATTTATCCCCAACAAATTTATATCGAATAAAAAAAAACATTTTTGATGGAAAAATTAAAATTCATTAAATATCGGTCTTATAAAAATACTAATTGATGGAGATCACCTCAAATTAAGATTAAGGTTTCCACCTTACCCTAATTAGGGCAACGTGACATTGCATGTGGCAGCTCGCCCGATTGGCTATACCCAAAGCTCGACGACTCGCTTCACCCAAAGGAAGATCAGTCTCGGCTCACGGCCTCCAGAAGGTTAAAGCTCGGCCATCGGCCTCCAAGAGGCCTTGCACCCGTCCCAGTCCGATCGGACCACCCTGCTTGGTCCGGGTCCGGCGGCCCAAAGGCCATAAAGCGAGTTCCTAGGCGGTGTCCAATCAGCCGCCTAACCCTACAACCCTGTCAACTCAAAGGAGACACGCCATACCTGTTATCAACTCAAAGCAGACACACCAGCAGACACGTCATGCCTATTTTATTGGGCTGCAGGCCAAGGAAAATTCTACATATGCAGCCTCATTTGCATAAATGAGGGGATACCCCTACTTGAAACACAAAAGAGCCAATACTCTAGAAAAATACCGGCAAACTCACAGGAGATAAATACTGACTCAAAACCACTCTCAAATACTCCGGTAATCCCTTTTCTCTCCCACTTAACATTCAGATTACAGTCTTAAACTCAACTAACTTAAGCATCAAAGAGGGAAACGAGAGAACAAACCCTCTCGTGTTGCCCATGTTTTAGGTGAACTCGCTCCTGCCGACGTGTGCCCAGCTGGAAACAAGGTTTGGACTTGGTCAAAGGCCGGAATGGTCCCAACACTAATATTATATTTTTAATTGCTTTTGTCACTCAATAATACTTGTTATTTAATTTAGTTGTCACATAAGTGATATTTCTAGACATAAAATTGACAAGACCTTCACATAGACGACACCCTGGAGAAACATTAAAAGTAGCTGCTTTTATTGGCAAAAGGATGACTAGAATCTAGCCTCCAAAGCACTCAAAAAAGGATCATGTGTAGCATAACAAGATATTTTGAAAGCACATATGTTATATGTACTGAAGGTCAAAATTGTAATATCATGAAAGTGCAGTTAAATAGTGGCGTGCATAGTAAGTGTCATAGTCTTCTTTAAGGCTATAATTTTTCGTTGTCCAAATAGACCTGTGATGGCCTAAAGTCCGCACCAAACTTTAGTCAGACAAGAAACTCACACGCTGCACAGTGTATCATACACACACACTCACACACGCACACACACACACACACACACACACACACACACACACACACACACACACACACATTATAAATAAGTAAGCAAGTAACACAAGGTTTACGGGCAGTGCCCAAACCTTTATCTTATTCCACTCAAAACAAATGATTACAAAGATTACAAGCTTGCAGAACTCACACAAGAGTATCTATATTTTCGTGCATCTAATAGCCCTATAAATACAAGTGCAGGCGACAGTTATAAAATTGCTCCACTAATCAGCAACATTAACTGCCCCACTACTCAGCAACATGGGTCAGCTGTCCCACTAATCATCAACATGACTAACTGCCCAACTGTTTTGTCTGATTCAGACAGCAACTGCCAATCAGTTATTTGTCTTCCAATCATCACTTGTACTCCACTATTCAGCTATGCACGAGCTAAACATTTGTCCCCAAAATGTTTGGCCAAGCCCCAGCACTTTGCCTAAGGTGCTAGGCATGATTTTCATCAAACCGCCATGTGATTTCGAGCCCAGCCAGGTTAAGCCTTAGCCAATTTTCAACCCACCTAACATTCTGGCATGCCAAATCCTCCATAACGAAGCACACGGTTAATCTGATTATCTTGCATTCACCGCATCATGCACGAGCTAAACATTTGGCCCTAAAATATTTAGCCAAGCCCCAACACTTGCCTAAGGTGCTGGGCATAATTTTTGTCAGCCACCAGCAAGCCGCCTCGGGAGATAGTGTTGCACCACCTCAACACCACGTGAATAATTGCCCCACATTTTATCCACGAGTCTGCCCCACATGGGCAAAGCCCTGATGCGCATCGGCTTGCCAAGTCCTTGCTCAAATGGCACAGTCAAGTTGAAGTCCGTGACAAACCACCCCCACCGGAAGAGTCCGATTTCCTCATCGGATGGTGTACCCAGTACTCGCTCTCTGCTCCTCAAACTGTCACAAGTTAACCCCCTTTTCCCACGTCGTATTCACCTCGTCTTATCTTCTCATGAAACGTCAGATGGATCTTCATCCGATCGGGCAACTTCAGTTTGTAAGCAGCAACACCAACTTCTAGATAAAATATCAAATGGACTAACTTCATACTGATACAATCTATCCCGATCTAACTTGGCCAGAATTTTAACCATTTGCTATGTTGCCATGCAAAACTCGATTAAAAAAATTTTCAAGTTTTTCTTAGGATTGTTTGCCATCAAAACCACATCAATTTCACCAAATTGATTACACGAAGTCCTAAACTCCCAAATTTTAGCAACTTCAAAGCGGACAAATTTGTTACTGGAATGTCATTATCAGTAGCAATTTCACCCGTAGACGTGCAAGGCTCCGTCCCAACACAAACATGCCTTATTTTTCCCATCAATTAGAAGGATTAGGGTCAGCAACGACCCTCAAAACATTTATTCTAGCCACATTATTTTGGCTAACAGTTTTATCCTTTGCTTGTGCCAACAATGCACCAAGTTTCGGACCCTTCAATGGACAGTCTCTCATATGATAAGGTATATCGTAGATGAAACAACCTTTTTTCTTGTTGTTGACTGCCTTCTGTCCCTCACCTTTGTTGTCTTTTTTCGTCTTAGCATCTCTAACATTGGCCCCATCATAACTTTTGCCCTTGTTCTTTCTACCGACATTTGCCTTGGATTTTTCGGGCCTTAGTTCGACAAGCCCATCCACAGCAATCACGGCTGGAGCCATGTCTTTCACGCCTTTCTGCCTCAACTCGGCTTATGCCCATGACTGCAAACTGGACATAAAGTTGAATAACTTGTCTTCCTCGAACATGTTTTTGATGTTCAAAATCAATGAACTGAATGCCTTCATGTACTCATGCACAGATCTCGTGTGCTAGAGATTCCTCAAATCTTCTCGAGCCACCCAACTCGAGTTTGCAGGTAAGAAGCATTCCTTCAATTCCTTATTCATCTCAACCCAAACTTTGATCTTAGCAAGGGTCTCGTCTTCCACACGATTCCTCCACCAAAGTTTGGCATCACTTCAAAGATACAATGTAGTGATCATCACTTTCTCTTCCTCCGAAAAAAGAGCAATCTTGAAATATTGCTCCATATCCCATAGGAAATTCTCCAAATCTTTAGCATTTTGAACTACGTTAAACATTTTGGGTTATGGGACATGAACCTTCGAAGAAAATGAAGTACCACCACCGCCAGAAGCCTGACCTGAAACCACCACCCTCTTCAGCAAAGCGATCTCATCGTTTATTTTTGATAGTTGGTCTCGGATGAGTTCAGTACATCTAGTCAACTCGACCAGATCCATTGAAACCTGGTCAAGTTTCGCATCCGCCACCAGGTCATGGTCATGAACGTAAGTCTTCAGGTTCTCCAACTCAGCATTCGCTGCCCTGAATTAGTTAGACAGCGACTCTTCTTCGCCGACTAATCTGGTCCCCACGTATTCTTCCAAACGCTGCATGCATTCGAAGATCTCATATTTCCACGTTGATGTCGCCATATTTTAAAAACGGGGTTCTGATACTAATCTGTCACAGTCTTCTTTAAGGCTATAATTTTTTGCTGTCCAAATAGACCTGTGATGGCCTAAAGTCCACACCAAACTTTAATCAGCCAAGAAGCCCACATGCTACACAGTGTATCACACACACACACACAATGTATAAATAAGCAAACAAGTAACACGAGGTTTACGGGCAGTGTCCAACCTTTATCTTATTCCACTCAAAACAAAGGATTATAAAGCTTACAAGCTTGCATAACTCATACAAGAGTATTTACATTTTCGTGTATCTAATAGCTCTATAAATACAAGTGCAGACGACAGTTATAAAACTACCCCACTAATCAGTAACATTAATTGTCCCACTACTTAGCAACATGGGCCAGCTGTCCCACTAATCAACAACATAGCTAACTGCCCAACTGCTTTGTCTGATTCAGACCAGCAACTGTCAATCGGTTATTTGTCTTCCAACCATCACTTGTACTCCACTATTCAGCTATGCATGAGCTAAACATTTGCCCCCAAAATGTTTAGCCAAGTCCCAGCACTTTGCATAAGGTGCTGGGCATGATTTCCATCAAGCCGCCAAGTGATTTCAAGCCCAGCCAGGTTAAGTCTTAGCTAATTTTCAACCTGCCTAACATTCTAGCATGCCAAATCCTCCATAACGAAGCCCACGGTCAATCTGATTATCTTGCATTCACTGCGTCATGCACAAGCTAAATATTTGCCCCCGAAATGTTTGGCCAAGCCCCAGCACTTACGTAAGGTGTTAAGCATAATTTCCGCCAGCCACCAGCAAGCCGCCTCGGGAGATAGTGTTGCACCACCTCAACACCACATGAATAATTTCCCCACATTTTATCCACTGTCTGTCCCACATTGGCAAAGCCCTGATGCGCATCGACTTGCCAAGTCTTTGTTCAAATGACACAGTCTAGTTGAAGTCTGTGACAGTAAGCCAGGATTAGTGAGTCAAAGCTGTTAGTTAGTCAAAGTTGTTATGACAGCTAGCATATAAGTGTGGACATACTATTGTAATCATTTTTTGATTCATTAGGATGTAATAATATTCTTATCATTTTCTCTGTGTTTTTCTTGAACTTCAAACTCCATTACCAGATTAAAATGGTATCAGAGTTACCGATCTCGATCTAGCTCATCTCTTTTACTAATTCCACATATTCTTTTAAAAATCCTTGAATCAATTGTAAGAATGGTTCAAACATATGCTACTGTTGTTACAGACGTCAATGGTGACTCAAATACTTCATCAACACCTCTTCAACAATCACCACCATTCAACAATTCTTTACCACTTATACCTCAAATTGATGTTAATCATTCTTACTATATTTATAGTTCTGATCATCCTGGTATGCTGCTTGTATCTCTAGCCCTACCTGAAAATAACTACAGTCATTGGAGGAGATCCATGACAATTATTTTGTCTGCCAAGCTGAAATTTGGAATAGTGGATGGATTTTTACTTCAACTTCTTGTTGATTCAGTCTATCTGCAATACTGGACTCGATGCAATAATATGGTAATTTCATGGCGCTTGAGCTCAATTTCTAGTACTATTTGAAATAGTGTTGTCTATTTTCCTACGACCAAATCTATTTAGGATGACTTGAGTATCAAATTCACTCATAATAATGCGCTTAGATTGTGTTATCTTCGAAAATAAATAGCTGAATGTCATCAGGATTCTATGAGCATTACAGCATATCACGCTAAGTTCAGAACCCTAACTAATGAACTTGATAGTCTTGTTAATATTCCAAAGTGTTCTTGTGTTTGTCTGTCATTGTGGAGCTGCCAAAAAATGGGAGGAATATAATAATACCTTAAGGTTGTCAGACATCTTAATGGGGTTAAATGATAGCTACACTGGTACTAGAGGCCAAATTCTTATGATGAATCCATTGCCCTGTATAAATCATGCATATTCACTATTGTTGTAAGAAGAACATCAAAGATCATTATCACCTTTTTTCTAGCATGAAAATGCTTCAGCTATGTTAGATAAGCAATATAAAGGAAATTCTGGCAATGGAAATTTCATTGGCACTAGTACTTTTAATGAAAGAAAGACTAAACTTAGTAATTCAAATGGAATAAGAGTAAATGAAAATGCTAAAGCCATTTGTGATTACTACCATAGAAAATGCCATATTAATGACAAGTGTTTTGCACTACATTGTTATCCCTCTTGGCATAAGATGTTTGGCAAACCATATCAGAAACCAAGAGCAAAAAGAAACACTTATACTTCCTACAAATCTGTGCCAAATGTTGTGAATTCTGCTTCCGCTGAAGGTCCTTCATCTGATACTAATGTTGGGAATGTTACTAATGCTTATGTTGATAATTCTTCATCTGGCACTGCAATTACTCCTACACTCACACCAGCTCAGTATCAGCAGTTAATGCAGTTTTTTCAACCTGACAAATACGTTGTTTCAATTTTTTCTAAAATGTCAGGTACAGAAGCTTTGACTATTATTCCCCGATGGAGATCGTCCCAAATTAGGGTTAGGGTTTTCACCTTAACCCTAATCAGGGCAAACGTGGCAACCAGTAAGGTCGGCGACTCGCCTCGCCCAAAGAAAGATCGAGCTCGACTGGCACCCAGAAGGATCAAGCCTAGCTCTCAGCTCCCAGAAGAAGCTGGCACCACCTCTGGCCGATCGGACCAACACCATCGAGGACTTTCAGACTATGCGCCTTGGGCCCAGGCCCTCCCAGCTAGCAGGCCCAATCCACCCTAGCGATTGGGCTCGGCGAAGCCTGAATTCGGGTCCAACTGTCCAAATGCCATAAAACAAGTTCTAAGACGCGTCCAATCGGCCACCTAACATATGCAACCTTATCAACTCAAAGGAGACACACCATACATGCTGTCAACTCAAAGCAGGCGCACCATGCCTACTTTATCGGGCTATGGGTTAAGGCAAATTCTATATATACCGCCTCATTTGCACAAATGAAGGGGTTCCAGAAACTCATAAAAAAAAAAGCCCAAGCTCTGCAAAAATACAAACTTACCGATAAACCCCACCTATCCTACTTAATACTAGGATTATAACCTTAATCTCAACCAACTTAAGCATCAAAGAGGGGAACGAGGGAACAGACCTCTCGTGTTACCCGTGTTTCAGGTGAACCTACTATTGCCGACGTGTACCCAACTAGAAGTGAAGTTTGGACTTAGTCAACAGTCGGGTTGGTTCCACCACTCCCTTTATTAATTTTATATGCTTGGTAGCTAGTAATTATAGAACACAATGGATATTAGACTCTGGAGCCTTTGTGTGACACCCCTAAATCTGGGTATCCACACCCCAACTTGAGTTGTTAATTTATTAATAACATTGCAACTTACATAAATATATACGGAATCTTATTGTCTCAATGTACACAAGATTAAAATAAAGTACACCATATCACGCTAGAAATATTATATAGTACACTCTTCATAAATTATTATTCTACAACGAAAACATCTAAGCAACTGTATTATATAGACCTTTAGTTCATTCCCCCCACCCCAATCCCAATAACCTCGTTATCAGTTATATGCACTTAAAAGTAATATGAGACAAATGAGTGAGCTCAGATAATTTAGTAAGAAATATCATGACTAAGAATAACTGAAACAAAAAAAAAATTATCATTAGCCTTATAAGTCAGCAAATTGAGTGTGAATGAGAATATAGACATATGAGATATTATCAAATGTAACTGCATGAGAAAGGTAAGCACAAAATAAAGTAGTTATAAATGTCTAAATTATTCAGTCTTTAAATCGTCATCAAGATATCATTACTGGACATGCCAACATACGTAACTTTACCACACAGGTAAATGCCACCAATATCATACGTCTTTGCCCCCGGCCAAAGACAATCATAATTTAGTAATTCTGTCACACATGCTAATAATATAACATCTGTATGCCTTTGTCACTCAAGCTAAGGCACCCATAATCAAATCTGAATCTAATAATCACATAAATAATTAAGATGCGACTTTCAACTTCTATAACGAAAGTAACCAAATATCAACCAAGTTTAAAATGAAGAAATTTAGGAATTATTGTTACTCAAAGAGTAGTAACAATTGTTCAATAATTAAATTGTCAACATATGTCCAAATTGTCAACATATATTCAAGGTCAAATATAATATTCAATCTCAACAGTTTCAAATGTGAATAAAGTGTTTCTGATCAAAAGAATCTATTCAAGAGGAAATGATAGCAAAATATAAATCTTAAATGATATTCCTTCCAGTGGAAGCAAAATGATGGTACTTCTTACCGCAACGTGTACTCCTTAAAGTTATGTCTTCCTATGAGTAATTGACATATAAATCATTTTGCATATTATAATATAATCAATGAAGAAAATATATTTAACTATATATTTTGGTCATGGTTTCACAAGTTTGCCAAACACCAATTTATAATATAAAATAATTTTGTATGATTTAAGAATCATATCAAAATATATTTATTTAAAAGTTTATAATAACTTGAAAAATATTTGCGGAAGCGTAAAAGTGAAAGTTTTACCTAAATCTTAGAATGAAGACTTCTCCTATATAATATAGTTTTGTAAATGTACTTTTCAAGTTTTGTATGAGTGTATAATATAGGTTTAAAATTATTTTATCAAAGATAAAAAATAAAAATAAGTATTACGTGAAAGTTCCTTGTATTACCACTTGAATTCTTTTGCAAAAATAACTTTAGTAGTACTCTAAAATTACACACAAAAACTTTATAATATCAAGGAAACACTCAATATATAATGAAGTAGCAAGGTGTGAAAAATCTTTCTTCCAAGACCATCTATTTATACTAAAAATTTTGTCAACTTTTCCCAAGAAAATAATTCATCCGACAATTCCAAAATACCTTTTTGAAAATTGTTTATAAAACCAAAAATTTATCTCATGTTTTTTAAAAAATAATAATAAAACACCAAAACTTAATTTCATACTTTTTGAAAAATAATAATAAAACCAAAACTTTATCTCATGTTTTTTGAAAAGTAATAATAAAACACCAAAACTTCATTTCATACTTTTTGAAAAATAATAATAAAACCAAAGTTTTATCTCATGTATTTGGAAAATAATAATAAAGTACTAAAACTTAATTTCAAACTTTTTAAAAATAATAATAAAACCAAAATTTCATCTCATGCTTTTTGAAAAATAATAATAAAATACTAAAACTTTATTTCATACTTTTTAAAAAATAATAATAAAACCAAAATTTTGGCTCATACTTTTTGAAAAATAATAATAAAACACCAAAACTTAATTTCATATTTTATGCAACTTCAAAGCTTCTCTGACAATTTTAATTCTTACCCGAGAATCTTTCTATACCAAGCGTCTCTTATACTCCAACTCACGTGAATCCGATCATATAACTATTTTATATAAATTTTATTTGTAACAATTTACACCACTCAATCATATAAAAAATTTCACACTTACTCAGATAATTATTACTTCCAACAGTCCATTAATTAAATAATTCAACTTATCCAAAATTAGTCACTTATAAATTAAAGTTCATACCTCACTAGTATAACATATTCTAATTCATACTAATAATTTTTCAAGCACTTCATAAGTATCAGTAAATTTAATAATTCTTCCATTGACTCCTGAAATCATCTCTTATCTGGCAGTTATGCTATAACACAATTACCTTCATATATCCAGCTATACCACACTCTAAATATTATTAGTATATTTGATAATTGTTT
>JAUMHB010098553.1:0-10448 GCA_032359685.1 Pittosporum tobira
TTACAATTCCTCGTGGGATCGATAATCTTTTATACTATAATTTGATTGGTGTACACTTGCACTTTTCACCTGTCAATATCTTTCAAGAACTTCGCATAATTTGGCATATGAGTGAGGGGGTTAACCAAAAGGAGGTTGATATGAAGTTTTTTGAATGCTTCTATGAATTTAGAAAACTGGGCTGAATTCTGATTTTTCTTTATGAGTAGCCCCGGATATGAAATTAGAGGAGTATAAGGATTCGGGTTCAACTCCTCTTTCTCTATCTCAGAAGATTAGGACTGTATGTGTGTTTACTCCTGTTCTTCCTCGTTCTTCTCTTCAACTTCTTCTTCAATCTTCTTTTCTGCCTCCTTTAATTCTTTAATTCATTGTTTGATGGCTTTTGTTTGATCCATCGGATATGAAGATTGTTCTTTCTTTTGTTTGGCTTCTAGCATCTTCCTCTGTATAAGTCTCCCAGGATATCAAATTAATGGCATGTAGGGATTCCGAACAGGCTCTTCCATTTTAGTTTGAGAGGATTTAGATAGTTCTTTCTTTGATTTAGTTACTAGCTTCTTCCTTAGCACAAGTCTCCCCAGATATGGAATTGGAAGCATGTAGGGATTTGGGGTAGACTCTTCCTCTTTTTCCTCGACCACTGGTGTTTTCAATTCTTTACCACCCCTCAAAATGATAGCATTCATATGGTCCCTCAGATTTTTCTTGGTATTGCTCAGTAAAGAACCATTAGGCGTTGTGGTTATCTGTTGTGCTAGTTAGCCCACATACTTCTCAATGTTTCTAACGGCAGCCGCTGTGTGTTGAATCTGCGCATTAGTGCTCTTGATGTCTTCTTCCACTGTACGGGCTAGCTGGTTTATCAAATCCTCTAAATGAACATTTGACCTCTCTACTAGTGGTGCCCATGGAGCTGGTTGATCTTGACCTACCCACTGTAAATTAGGATGATTTTGCTATCCTGGTTTATATGTGTTGGAATAGGGGTTGGTCATGTATAAGTAGTTTGGATTCCTGCCACATTCTGAAAAACAATTGTTAGTATTTTCGTAAGGTGCAGCGAAATTGTTACCAACCTGACAATCAACACTCCTATGGTTGCCACCACAAAAGTCACAAGAGAATCCCTGGATATTTGAAATATTGCTCAATTGAGAATTAAACGTCTTTGTTAATGCATCCATCTTTGCATTCAATACTGCTAGGGTTAACGCATCTATCTTTATATTCATTGCTGCTAGGGTCGCAAACTCTCCCATCTTCTGTCTCTGATTTAACATGTTTATTTCTTTACCTAAAATCATGAATTGCCTATGCCAAACCTAAACCTGTAAAAACAAAAGAAAAGCATAAAACAGAAAAAAAAATAAAAATAAATGCTACTATAAGCAAAGAATTTTCAATAGTGATAATAATTAGAAAATTAAACAATTCTCTGACAACGGCGCCAAAAACTTGGTCAGATGAACAGTGCAAGTGTACACCAGTCAAGTTATAGTATAAAAAGTATCGATCCCACGAGGAATAGTAATTTATTAATTATGTACCACTTAGATAATTCTTTGCTAATCTAACCAATTAATAAAGATTTGATTTATATAATTAAATTAATTACTAAAAAAATCTAAGTTAGGGTTTAAAATGAAATAAAAAAGAATGCTAAGATTTTGATTTTACCTACCTATTCATAATCAAAACCAATCGATTTACCATGCAATTTATAGAATTTATCTGTTGTGACAGTAGAATTTTTCAATTTTAGATAGATACCTTATCTCTATGTGTAACATCCCTAATTCAACTTACCAGTCCCACAGTCTCCATGCGAGATTTAAATAATTTGAAAAGCATTAAGTTCTTTGGAAATTCCCCGATTCATTAACCTAAGTATAATTACTCCCGAAACCGCACAAGTCACCTTGAATTATGGTTATGTCTCAATTTGTACTCACTAATCTTCACCTCTTGGTCCTTCAATTATATGACAAAAGATCATTTAAATAGTAGCTAATTATTTAGAAGCATTAAACTCATAAGACATACCTCACAACAAATAGATCCATATAAAACATGATAAAAATAATAACTTTAATTGCTCATGAGTAGGATCCATCTAGTCTTAGTATAAAAAAAAATAGAACATGACTATTATACAAAATACAAAACAAAATATAGAAAAACCCATAAGAAGTTGGCTAGATGTCTTCATTGGTAGCCCTATGGTCTCCACTTCCTTGAGCTCTTGATCTCCCCTTAATTGTATGTTGTATGAAAAGTATTTCTGGGATCTGGAAATCTGAGCTAGGAGGGGGGGTTTTATAGCTTCTTATCATAAGTTGACTAAAATTAGATTTGTCGTCTTTTCATCCATGTTAAACTCTTTGGAAAAGCCCAAAATTGCGTAGGTCAAATCTTTCCGAAAAAGTCAACAAAATTCGCAAAAAACTACACCAACCAGCTTACACCCTGGCTTATGGGCGTAAGCCATGCCGTAAGCCACCTTATGGTCTCCCTTAGGGCCATAAGGATGGTCGTAAGGCTCTCTGGACTTTTATTTTGCTTCCTGCTTCGATTCTGGCAATCCTTGTCCGTCCGGAATTAGGTCAAATTTCGATTTTTGTCCAAAAATAGGCCTTTTCAAGTCCAATTCTCTGCATTATAAGCCCAATAACAATAAAACATATCTAATCCCTTGGATTGATGATTTGTTAGCCCAAACAAGGATATAAAAGCTTATTTCATACATTTTTATAATAAATTAAAAGAATAAACATAAGAAAATATGTATATAAAAAGCACTGATCAGAAATCGAAATCTTAGCATTTTTTCTTATTTTATTTAAAATCCTAATTTCGATTTGTTTAGTAATTAGTTTAGTAGTTTAATTATATAAAAATCAAATCTTTGTTAATTAGTTAGATTAGTGTAGAATTATCTAAGTGGTACTTAGTTGGTAAATTATAATTTCTCGTGAGATCAATAATTTTATATACTATAACTTGACTGGTGTACACTTGCACTTTTCACCGACCAAGTTTTTGGGGCCGTTGCTGGGGAATTGTTTAATTTTCTAATTATTATCACTATTGAAAATTATTTGCTTAGACTAACCATTTTTTTCCATTTTACTCTTTTCTTTTGTTTTTGCAAGTTTAGGTTTGGCGTAGGCAATTCACGATGTTAGGTCAAGAAGCAAACATGTTGAACCAGAGACAAACGTTGAGAGAGTTTGCAACTCTAGCAGCAATGAATGCAAAAATTGATGCGTTAACCCTAGCAGCGTTGAATGCAAAGCTGGATGCGTTAACAAAGATGTTCAATTCTCAATTGAACAATATTTCAAACATCCAGGGATTCTCTTGTAAATTTTCTGGTGGCAACCATAGGAGTGTTGATTGCTAGGTTGGTAACAATTTTGCTGCAACTTACAAAAATACTAACTATTTTGTTTCCAACTGTGGCAAAAATCCAAACTACTTTGACATGACCAACTCCTATTCCAACACTTATAATCCAGAATGCCAAATTCATCCTAATTTACAATGGAGATGTCAAAATCAACCAGCTCCATGGGCACTACCGGAAGAGATACCTAATGCGCATCTAGAGGACTTGATTGGAAAGTTGGCCCAAACAGTTAATGAAGGCTTGAAGGACACTAATGCGCAGATTCATCACACAGAGCCCGTCGTTAGAAACATTGAAAAGCATGTGGGCCAAGTAGCTGTGATGATGATTTTGATTAGTGAGATGTTGGCAGATGACTACAAGACCTAATGGTTCTTTACCGAGCAATACCGAGAAAAGCCTGAGGGACCATATGAATGCCATCATTTTAAGGGGTGGTAAAGAATTAAAAACATCAGTGGTCGAGGAAAAAAAGGAAAAGTCTGCCCAAATCCATACACTCTTCCAATTCCATATCTGGGGAGGCTTGTTCCAAGGAAGACGTTAAAAGCCGAATCAAAGAAAGAACAATCGAAATCCTCTCAAGCTAAAATGGAAGAGCCTGTTCCGAATCTCTACACGCCATTAATTCCATATCCTGGGAGACTTATGCAAAGGAAGATGCTGGAAGCCAAACCAAAGAAAGAAAAATCTTCAAATCTGATGGATCAAGCAAAAGCCCTAACACTACAAAGTGGTAAAAAATTAAAGGAGGCAGAAAAGAAGATTGAAGAAGAAGTTGAAGTTGAAGAGAAAAATGAGGAAGAACAGGACCAGACACACGTACAGTCCTTATCTTCTGAGAAAGAAAAAAAGAAGAGTTATCCTCGAATTCTTATACTTCGCTATTTCTATATCCGGGGTGACTGGTGAAGAAAAAGAATGATTCTGCTCAGTTCTCGAAGTTTGTCGAGGCCTTCAAGAAACTTCACATCAACTTACCATTAGTTGAAATTCTTACACAGATGTTGAGTTACATGAATATTTTGAAGGATACCCTTGCAAACAAGAGAAAGTTAGATAATAGAGAGACTATAAAATTGAACGAAGAATGTTCTGCAATCTTGCAAACCGAGTTGCCACGAAAGTTAAAGGATCCAACAAGTTTTACCATTCCCTATCAAATTGTGGATATGCCGTTTAGCAAGGCATTATGCGATATAAGAACAAGCATAAATTTGATGCATTATCCAGTCTTCAAAAAGCTTGGGGTCGGAAAAATCAAAGACACCACTATGTCACTCCAGTTAGTGAATAGATCAATCAAATATCCGAGGGGTATAGTAGAGATCGTATTGGTAATGGGGGATAAGTTTGTTTTTCCTGCCGACTTTGCAATACTTAAAATGGAAAAAGAAGTTAAGGTGCCAATTATCTTGAGAAAACCTTTTTTAGCAACAGGAGGGGCTCTAGTTGACGTAAGAGAAAGAAAAATTGGTGCTACGACTGGGTGAAGACAAAGTCACGTTCAATGTCCTGAAGGCAATAAAGTACACAAGCGAGCATAAGGACGAATGGATAATTAACACCATAGACAAGGAAGTGGAGTATATGTTTAAATTGACTAATGTAAGGGATCCACTTTTGAATGTTATGGTGCAGCAAATTAAAGAAGGACTACGCCTAGAGGACAAGACAAATATTGCAAAATATCTAGAAGCGAATAAGCTTTGGTGGGAATCACTGGTGCCTTGGTCACCTCCATCTTCTTAACCATGTGTGTTTGTTCCCTTTCTCCTATTATGTGCTATATTTGCGACAATGTATAATTTAAGCTTGGGGGAGGGGATGATTTACATCTTGTTGTTTCTTATTTACGTTTCTTAGGTTGCTAGAGTTTTTTTTGTTTTTAGGTTTTATTAGCTGTTTTTATTTTTTTTATTTTATTAGTTGTTTTTATTTCTTTTATTTGGACCAAAAAAAATCCAAAAAATCCAAAACAATATTCGAAAACCCATAAGTTGTCTTTAAATGAAATTCCATGCTTTTTAACCGAATGAAAAATGATTGGACTTAGTTTGTCTTTAAAATTGTTTGGAACTAATATTCTATTTTTGAGAATTGATGCTTAGGATTATATAAGTCGAATTTCACATCCTTACGTCCTTTATATCCATAATAGGCCTAGGAAATTATAATAATCCCTTGCTATCCTATATTTGATTTAGAAGACTATTTCATATCACTACTCGTTAACGTTTAAATATTGAAATGCTTCAAGAAAGACTATTAAGAATATGGTAAAGTACTTGGACTTCCTTAGTGACTTTTAAATACTTTTGATTATTGGAGAAATACTTGACCACGATGAAAAAAAATTCTGAATAATAGAATAAAGAGTTGGAAAGAAACTACATCAAAATGCCCATCAACTCTATAGGCAAAAGCCTATGGAAAACAATACAAGAAAAAATTAAGTACTCCTTTGAGATCTTAGTATTCAAAGGAACGATCCATGCCGGTAGGTAAGAGAAACCATCTATTTAGTCGGAGGTCTAAAGTGTGGCGCTTAAAGGTAAAAGTCTAAACTTGGTATTTTAAATATCTTTGAGTCAATACACTTTGCACATGAGCACATGGACACGTTTTGAATTAAATCATAGGGAGCATGGAAAAATTATGAAAACTTAGACATATTGTGGATACGTGTACTTAAGTTATACGAAGTTTTGCTTATGCATGATGAAGTATTAATTTCTTAAATTGCAGATCTTTAGTCTTAGATAATTTTCTTCACCAACTTTATCAACTCATAAAAATTTCGGTGGATTTCAATGTTCAAAATCAATGGGCCAAATTTCCTTAAAATTCATTTTTCAAGATTAGTTTGCTTAAGGACAAGCAACAGTTTAAGCTTAGGAGAATTTGATCAGTGCTTATTTTATCTATATTTTCTTGTGTTTATTCTCTTGATTTATTATAAAAATGCATGAATTGGGCTTATATATCATTGTTTGGATTAACAAATCATCAATCCAAAGAATTAGATATGTTTTATTGTTATTGGGCTTACAATGCAGATAATTGGGCTTGAAAAAACCTATTTCAGAGAAAAATTACATTTCACCTAATTCCGGACGAACAAGGATTACTTGGAATCGAAGCAGAAGCAAAAACCAAAGTCCTAAGGGTCTTACGGCCGTAAGCCAGCCGTAAGGCAACTTATGGCCGTAGGCTAGGCCATAAGGAAAGTCGTGCAATGTTTTGCGAATTCTATTGACTTTTCTGGGAAGCTTTGACCAATGCGGTTTTTGGCTTTCTAATATGCTTTCAAAGTTCTATTCAAGTGGAAAATCTGATCAAATTAAATTTAGAGAAGACCCAAAGACTAAGCCTATATAAACTCCTTCCTAGCTCTCAAAAATATACTTCTCATACAATATACGATATAGAGAAGATCAAGAGCTCAAGGAGGCAGGAGACTGGAAGGGCTACCACACGAAGACATCTAGCCGACTTCTTATGGATTTGTCTATCTTTTCCATTATATTTTGTAGAATAGTCATGTTCTAATTTTCTTTATGCTAAGACTAGATGGATCATACTCATGAGTAATTAAAATTATTGTTTTTATCACGCTTTTTATGGATCTGTTTGTTGTGGGGTATGTCTTATAAGTTTAATGCTTCTAAATACTTAGCTACTATTTAGATAATCTTTTGTCATATAATTGAAGGACTGAGAGGTGAAAATTAATGAGTGCAAATTGAGGCATAACCATAGGTTAAACTTTGCTAGAGATAGTTCAAGGTCATGTTCTAATTTTCCTTATGCTAAGACTAAATGGATCCTACTCATAAGTAATTAAAGTTATTGTTTTTATCATACTTTTTATGGATCTGTTTGTTGTGAGGTATGTCTTATAAATGCTTCTAAATACTTAGCTACTATTTAGATGATCTTTTGTCATATAATTGAAGGACTGAGAGGTGAAAATTAATAAGTGCAAATTGAGGCATAACCATAGGTTAAACTTTGCTAGAGTTAGTTCAAGGTAACTTGTGTGGTTTCGGTAATAATTATACTTAAGTTAATGAATATTGGAATTTTCAACGAACTTAATGCTTTTCAAATTATTTAAATCTTACATGGAGACTGTGAGAGTGATAAGTTAAATTAAGGATGTTACACTAAAATTGGACACTAAAATTGGGAAATTCTACTGTCACAACAGATAAATTCTATAACTTGCATGATAAATCGATTGGCTTCGATTATGAATAAGTAGGTGAAATCAAAATCTTAGCATTCTTTCTTTTTTTATTTAAAACCTTGATTTAGATTTGTTTAGTAATTAGTTTAGTAGTTTAATTATATAAAAATCAAATCTTTGTTAAGTGGTTAGATTAGTGAATAATTATGTAAGTGCTACATAATTGGTAAATTACAATTCTTCATGGGATCGATAACTTTTTATACTATAATTTGACTGGTGTACACTTGCACTTTTCACCGACCACCCGCTGTTTCGGCATTAGCCCCCGATCGGCCAGTATTTTTTCGAAGGAATCAATCTTCCTTTTGTACTCCTCCAGTTCCCTCCGCTCGGGTCGTTCGGGTGATTGGGAGCGGGCTTGCCTGTTCTGGTGGGAGTGCTGTGGCGATCAGTGTCGGGATTCAACTATCTAGGAGTAGTGGTGTGTGGGAGAGCTGGAGCGCTCACGTCGGCCGCCAGTATGAAGAAACTGGTCGTCCTCCATGAATCGTTTGCCTTTTAGCTTCTCGATTTCGAGAGTAATGTTGTGCTGGTCTTAGAGCAATTTTGCCAGCCTCTCGCTTTCGTGGGAGTTGAGAAGATCTCGAGCATTTTGATGTCCCTCGACTTCCCTCGGCCGTTTCTGCTCGCGTCTCCTATGCGCTCGAGAGCGATGTTGGGAGCCGACTGCGGTTGTCTCAGGGGTGTTTTCCCGGAGTTATTTTAGACATCGTCAAACCGCCTGTTTAGGGGTTCGGGAATCATTGCATGTGTTCTTCCGACGCCTTATGTAACCGGTGAGAGGTTTGCACTACTCTGGTGGGCAGACACGTGTGTTGAAAATGTTTAGTATGGAGATCAATCGTGTAGGACAGAGATGACCTTCCTTCTAGCGCCAATTGTTGGGACCAAAATGACCATTGACTAAGTCCAAACTTCACTTCCAGTTGGGCTCATGACAGCAAGAGTAGGTTCACCTGAAACACGGACAACACGAGGGGTTTTTTTCTCATTCCCCTCTCCGATGCTTAAGTTAGCGATGAGATTAAGGTATAATCTGCATATTAAGTTGCAGATGATGAGGTTTACCGTAGGTTTGAGTGTGTATTTTTGCAGAGGTTTAGCCCCTTTTTTGTGTTGAGAGCAGGATCCCCCATTTGTGCAAATGAGGCGGTATTTGTAGACTTGGCCTTGACCCGCATCCCGAAAAAGAAGGCATGGTTAATAGATAATCCAATTAACATATATAATATTTTAGCGTCCATCTGTGGCATCAGGCCTTCAGCGATCGAAAATGTTGAACTTGACCAATTGAGCACGTCTGGTTAAACACAATTTATATATCATTTACTCCATCTGTTTATATATATATATATATATATATATATATATATGGGTATCATATAAAGTGGGATAAAAATAATGTTGCATCCAATTCTTCAACCACAGTCGTCCAGATCTTTATCGGATGGATAAGATTAGTGCACGTCCACTACTATTAACAGTAACGGATGTTTGACCACAATCCTTTCTCTCAAAAGGTGAATTATTCTTTGAGCTTTTCAAATGGTTCAAGAATATAAGCCCCATATGTTCTCATATGTTCTCAGCCAGTACATATATGTATATATGATAGAAAATGCATGCTGTCAAATTAATGAACATGTGAGAAGGCCCCCAAAGTTCATGTTTCTTTCTTTTTTGTTTACTTTGTGTTCCATCTATTTATCTAAATAATTCATTTTCTTCCATCTTTGGGCTAGAGGAGAGTAGAAGACAATTACCAGAACATAATAGACGTGTATTACTATTAGTAGCGAACGTTTATTTAAAAAATATTTTTGTTACACGTCTACTACTAATAGTAGCAGACGTCTATTTAAAAAAAATAAATAAATCTTGTGGGATCAGGGATATTTGGGTATATTGTACGTCTGTTATTAACAGTAGCAATATCAATTACTAATAGTAACGGATATACATTAATCCAATCCGTTCAAACAAGTTCTGAACGGCTATTGTTGGATTGGATAAAACATTTTTTTTTGTCCCGCTTTATCCTAGATGTGTCTTATATATATATATATATATATATATATTAGCTTCCATCAGTTGCTTCAGGCCTTCAGCGGTCCAAAATGTTGAACATGACCAATTGAGCACGTCTGGTTAAAGACAATTTATATATTACTCATTTACTCCATCCAGTTATATATATATATGTAAGCACTTTATTATAATATATTTATGAAATTATAAAAATTAAAAATAAATATATAAATAAATTTATTTTATTTTATTTTTGTTGATGTCAGCGTTTTAAACTACAAATAAAATTTTAAATTTTAAAAATTCAATAAATTTATATTATAATTTGAATTTTAGAATTGCACAAATCTATTTTAATATAAATCAAAATTGGTTTTTTTTTTTTTTTTGAGTCGGTGGTGACAATTATTCTACCATGTTCATGGTTCAAATACCACAAAAATATCATAATTTTATAACAATGGTAAAGAATTAGAAATCTCATTTCATAAGAGGGACAAGATTCCACATCGTTGAACTTATTATTATAATAATAAGGTCAAGTAATGTCAATAATAGGAAATATAATCATAATTTGGAATTGAATGCCTAGCTTTTATTTTCAACGGAAGAAGGTTCGCCTAACAATACCTTGACCTTAAACTCGATGAGTCACATTTACGTGTTTTAACACTATGTTGTGTACCTTTATTTTCTGTCATATTCTTTGCTGACTTTTTCTCTCTCCTTGATAATTTTCTCGGATTTTTAATA
>JAUMHB010098575.1:5387-23192 GCA_032359685.1 Pittosporum tobira
TATTTATTTATTTATTTGAATTTTCTGTTTTTGGTGTTTATGAATTCAACTCTGTTTTCTTGGAGATTGTTTTGTTCTTTTACCTTTTGGGTTTTTTCATGCTTGTCTATTCTCTTATTCTATAGTGTATTCCATCTCTCTGTTTCGGACACTAGGCCTTCAATTAGAGCAAGAAAGGAAATACTGGTTTTATTTTTTTGAAAAATTTAGAAATATAAAATTATTATAAAAAAAATCCCAGATAGGGACATTACGTGTATTTTATATTCAAGAAAGCGGCATACTTCATTTCTTCTTATTATATTTTTAAGCCACGCAACTCGATTTTTTAAATTTGTTTTAAATTTTTGCTTTTGTTCCAAGTGAATTAAAATGTTCAGAATTTTATTTTTATTGTTTATTTATTGATTGATTGATATTGAGAAGGACGTTTGCAACGTTGCAGAATTTTGAACCAGGGTACACGGCGCCAGTCAAGAAGGCCAAGTTGCTGGATGCAGCTGTTACCATTAGGTTAGATATTCACTTCTCATGTATTTATAAATTTGACTACAATAATATTAATTGTTGAGTTGTTTCGTTTTGCAATAAAATATCATAACAATAATTTTATTATTTGTGGTGAAAAATCTCGTAAAAATATTTCAAATTGAGTGTGTGTTTTTAGAAGCGTCAAACAGAGTTAAACGTTTGTTGTAACATTCATTGCATGCAGGAGGATGGATGGATGTGGTATTAATATTTTATTTTATTTTTATTAAAACGTGAAGAAGTTATCGTTATTTTTAAATTCACCGGCGTTGATTCAAATAAAGATGGCCTGAATAATTTTCCGGACATGTTTATATATATATATTTTAATTTATATTACTAGTCAAATGAACACTTTCACAGCCCATGTTACTCGCTTTTTCTCAGGCTTTAAATGCGTGAAATAAAGTAAATAAAATTCCTTTTTTCTATATTTTATGGATTAAATTACTAATTTTTTTTTTTTTTATTTTAATTTGATAATTATAGAGGAAGCTTGGAAGTTCTAAGAAGGGACAGAGATTTGGAAAATGCAGAATTATTGGCCAGAGCCGAGGAACAAATACTCCATCAAAATGACTACTCCGAGTGCTCGTCGGCAGCAGATAGAAGTGCCAATTGCTGTAGATTAGTGGCTCTCATTGTGAGTTTTTCCTTCGACACCACTTTTTCGGCTATTGATATATATATATATATATATTTTTTTTTTAATTTTTTGAAAAAAACTATTGATTGCGAGAACCTCTCAAATGGGGACAAAGGACACTCTTATAGAACATGACTTTCTAAAAGTAGAATGAAATTAAATAACTGTCCAAAGGCACCATGGGACCATTATTTGTGGACATGTATTCAATCTTTTTAGCTCCTTATGTCATAATGCATCAGAATTCAAAATCTGTTGTCCAAAACACTGTTCCATATGCTGTTCTAAATCCTATCCAACGTCTGTATCGCAATTAATTTTATTAACTGTAAAAGTTAACGATAAACTTTATATATAAAATAACTGTTTGATTGGATTGAGACAGTAAATGGAATAACATCTAGGCAGCAAATTTGGACTCGCCCTCAGGGCGGTTTTGTGCTAGCATGCTGTTATATTTCAGTACTGCATAAAGAAATTATTACCACAAAATGACACAAATTTGAAGTAAAAAGGAGCTAAACCTGAAAATCTAAAAGAATTATCACCTAAAATGCAATAATTCAACCTGCACAAAAATAGGAAAGAACTTTATTATATATATATATATAAACATACACATCCATTTTCTGTGTTTATGTTACTAATATAGTAAGATGTATAAACATGCAGTTTATGGCTCTCTTGCTGGTGAGACATTGGTTTGTCCTGCTTACTGGTGGGACAGAAGATTACCCATTTACCCTCCTAACTGTATGCTCCAATCTTTGTTGTTACTACTGATATTGCAGTCATCTAACTTTCCATTAATTAGAATAATTTACTTATTTTTATCTTCTTTTTTTTTTTTCGTTGCAGTTGCTTATTGCAAAGACAAGTGGGATAGTAATTCCAATGTACGCAGTGATTAGACTAATCGCAGCAATCCAAAATAGTATCCACAATAGCACCAGTAATCGATATGAGGTTAATTCTGTCTTTTCGCACAAATGAAAAACTGATCGGACATGCCCAAAATTTTGTACACATATACAACTAAATCCCATTTTCTTTTGTTTCAGGATGCTCAAGATGCGTCAAATACCGAAAGAGGACATGAAGAAGAAGATGATCAACATCACCTTCACAGAGTTCAAATACACTCGTAGACAATATTTGTACCCACATTTATCAATAGTTGCATACAGAATGCTCCCTTATATCGTGGCACCCCCTTTTGGGGGGGCAAAGAAAATAGTACATAGCAGGTTTACAATTAATAAGTATAAAGAAAATGCATTGTCATTTACCCCAAAAAAAAAAAAAACATCTTCTAGGAAACTAACATGAGAGAAACTACTATGAATTTCCTTGAGAAAACAAATAAAAAAGAACAACTTAGATGGAATGCTTGAGCCACAATGCATAATTATCCGTTACAAGCCAGAATTTGTCAATAACCGGCTAACCACTTTCTGATTAGTTGGAATTTCATCGCCTAGTGTCAAACTTAAAAATTACAAGACGGAGAAAACCAACATTTCAATCTCGCCAGTAGTTGACCTAAAAATTTCTAATATGTTGAAACTTTGATGTATCAGCCATAGGCACTGTAACTGTCAGAATTGTGCACAAGAACACATTTTCAACTCTTTTAATATTGCTCGAGAAGTATTCTTGCTCTATGCTGTAGTTCATCTAGGGGGTTGCCAATTATACCCTCATGGCAATCAATATCTGCCGATACGTTAATCAAGTTTTGGACAAGGGTTATTAATTTCTCTTCACAACTCTCAGTGGAAGTATCAACCGGCTTCCCATGTTTTCTACCGTAAATTCCTTCAAAATCTTGTGACTTGGCCACAGCTCTTTGAAGGACGGCGTCAGGAAGTCCTGTAATGATGCAGGTTTCATTTTGGGCAGAAATGTTTCAAAAGGAAATAAAAAAGAGAAGAAAAGAATATGTTGAGAGAAAGAGAGGCTATACGTTTTCTTTTCGGTTTGGAGTTGATAAAAAAACTTACCAGCTAGCCTTGCAACATTGACACCGTAGCTTTTGGGACATGCACCAAGGCTCAACTTGTAGAGAAAGGTCACCTCCTCCACGCCTACATCTCCTCCAACATGGCATGCCATGTGACAAAGGGATACCTGTTTATAAAAATTTAAAATTTAAACTATTAAAGTTGGCACTAGCTGCAAGTTCAAACAAACGAATAAAATACCAATTAACAAAAATAAAAATTGACACCATCTCTAGTTTGTAAAGTAAAAGAGAAAGTGAAGGAGTAAATCATACCTTAGAATTTTTCTGGTAGTTTACAGCTAATCGGTGATAATGAGTAGAAAACATTCCTCGACATTGTACCTTGTTGACAAGATGTTCAAGAACTGATTCACTGCCAAAGAATATCCAGAAATTCGAAAGTATGAGAAACCAGACATTCTAAAATCACCGAGTACTTGTGAAGAAAAAATAACAAAAAGATTTTAAAAGCACATAAAGTATAGTCTCTAATTATTTGGCACATACGCTATGGCTTGTCCATCTGAAGTGGATGTCCCTCTTCCAAGCTCATCCAATGCCACAAGTGAATTGCGGGTCGCCAATGACTGCATTAACCACGCTAAAATCTTCAGTGTGTAGAGATATATGGAATAAATATGATATATATGAATGCAAAGTGAGGTCCTCCATCAAGGGCATACTATTCACAAGGTACTTTTTCTTTTCGGTAACAAGGTGATATGTCAAGCAAAAAATTATTCTGAATGGCACAGAAAAACTGTAAATATTAAAATGTTAGAAGTGAAAAAAGACGAAAGATTTGCAATTTGGTCATTTTACACAACTTGCATCAGAGTTCTTCACTACAAATAACAGACTAGCTATTGTCTTTATAAATGAAAGGGCACATTGAAGCAAATATAATGGATAAGATTTAAATTGAATGTACTAGTATTTAAAATTATTTAAGAGAAACCTCACCAGCATAGATGCAGTTTCTACAAGCTCTGTTAAAAATGTACTCTGGCCTGCCATAATATGATCTTTTGCACCCATTCGGACAAAGATGCAGTCAACAGGAGACATCTCAAATCTTTCTGCAGGTACATCTGCTCCAACCTGGGAAGTAATCACTGGTGAATATATACATAGAAACCGGGGTATTGAAAAAACTTGAGCTACCAAAAGAAGAACTTACCTGGGCCAAAATTACGGCCAAGCAAACTTGGCGGAGGAGAGTTGACTTTCCACCCATGTTAGGACCAGTAAGCAGCATGAAGCTTGCACAATTAGAGCCACCAATATTTACATCATTAGGGACAAAACTACCCTTGCCCAGAGAATCACTTCTGAGAACAGGATGTCCTAAACTTTTAGCGGTGAGGCATGGCATGTCATCTGAAGTTGATAAGCCCGAGATAGTTGGGCGACATGTTGGACCTTCATAATAGTCACTTGCAATTGCTAAGCTAATCAATACATCAAGTTCTGCAACCATTTCCAAAGGTAATACAATTTCCAGTTATTTTATCTGCTACACTTGCCTTCTACAATTGGCAGATCAAGGCAAGATATTTCCTTTTAAATTTAAACATTTGTTGGGCATTATAACAAAAATAATCAGATGAATAGGTATGGACGGATACCTGCAGTACTAGAAACCAATTGTCTCCATTTATCATGATGTTCACAGAACCGTCCAATCAACCTGTGCAAAATGCTTTTCAGCTTGGAGTCTTTCTCTGATTCAGCTTGAGAGAGCTCTCCAATAAATGTCTTAATAGCCGGAGTCCAGTACCGAAAAAAGCCCTGCATGTCATTGGTCGAATATAGAAATGAGACCTACTGTGACTGAGAAAGCAATCGTATTAGATCTTAACCATTAGGTTGCTTAAGTACTTGAAAGGCACATCAAGTGCAGTCCACCTAAAAATAATCAAAGCAACTCAGCTCAAGTGGTACCCCATTTCCCTAAACAGGGTGGTCTAGAGATCGAATTCTGTATGGAACTTATTAAAGGAGGGCCTTATGGAAGATATCTTCACTAGCCAGTGTGGCCAACTATTTGTGGGGTTGAGGTCAGGTTCTATGTCCCCCTCACCCACCTTTAATAAAACCAATTTTTTACTAGAGGGGGAGGAGGATAGTTAAGGCATCACAACCATGATAAACAAAATTATCTTCATTCACAGCCAAACTCCATGGCTATATAGAAAGACAAGCTTGGGGAACATAACAAAATGGGGCCCAGGTTGTTATGGAACCTTTGACTCTATAAGCTCATCCGTAACTTTTCTCAGCCAAATTACGTAACCAAGACTCTAGCACATAAACTATCACAGCAAAGACCACTATCCAACTGTCACATTTGTCAAAATAACCCTGAGAGCTTAAGCACAATAGAACCAAACAAAATTAGAAGGTAACAGCATATAACCTATAATAAACTTTTGAGTATGACTCCACTCTCAAATTTACATCAACCAAAGAACCATATAGATTATCCTCTTTGAACCTGCTCTTTCTTAAGCCTACTACTATGGACTGCATCCACGGATAGGGTTTGACACTGAAAGTACTCCATAAAAAAATATTGGTCGAAAAACTAGGCCATGTTTGTTTGAGGGATTAAACAAGGGATTGGAGTCCTTTTTAAAATTTTTAATCCTTGTTTGTTTACAAATTCTTAAAAGGGATTGTTAATCCTAGGGATTACATAATAGCCTATAGTCGGGTATTATTTAATACCTCCCACAACCAGGTACTCTAATACCTTCCATTTAGGATTAAATAATAATGAGACAAAAATATCCTTTTCCTTCTTCACATATGATGACCGTGTCCTTTTTATCCAATCCTTTAATTAGTCCCTCATACAATAAACACAACACAGGATTAATTTTATCTCTTATGTAATCCCCTCTAAAACAAACAAGGGAATCATTTTTTGTCAAGGACTAAATTAGCCCAGGATTAATAGTGTAGTGATTATAATCCCATGGATTATAATTCCCTCAATAGAATCCCTGCAAACAAACATAGCCTAAAAATCATGTGATTGTTACTTAAATGAATGAGAAGCAAAATGTACATAAACTTATAGGAAACATAGTTACACCATGCAATCAGAACTCCAAGTTTCAATTTCAGAAAGAAAAGTGTCACAATCACAAAAGTCACATTTCTCTAAAATCTAGAGTGGGAAGACAAGTTTCTAGATCTACTTCAGAAACTGCACCTACTGTCACCTTTTTGGAGGATCGTAACTCATAATCCCGAGGAATGCTTCCAGACAAACTTTCAGGCACTTCCAAAAGATAAGCATCTTTTCCAATTGTTACATAACTAATCTGTAAAAGAATATCCGAGGAACAAAAAGATTGTGACTTCAACACAATAAACATGGGAGTAGACTTCAATAGATTTATATTACCCTTCTCAAAAAAGTGCTTACTGATTCATCTCCAAGAACTTTTCTCTGTTCTTCCAGGTGATTCTTTAAACTAGATTCAATCTCCTGAACTGCTTTGCAGGCGTAATCATACTCCCCATCAACCCCCTCTCGAGGTATTATACGACCTGAATTATTTGCATCCACCCAACTGAAGGCATCCTTGAAACACTTTAGCACAGAATGAATATCAGGAAGCCCTTTACCTGCAAATTACTGCTTTGTAAGCTTCCAAGCAGGAATATTGTCATAATGGGAAAGTAGGTGTTTCAAATTTACCAGGGGTTAACAAGTGATGTAATAGTCTGGAATCAACAGTATCCAAAATGACACCAAGCAAAGCACACACATTGGTAATTAGTTCACAACCGCGAAGAGCTGATATGAACTCCTTAAGTTGTTTTTTTGAAGCATCCTCGTATAGGACCACTTTATTTGCATTTCTGCCACTAGCTTCACTGTTTGAAGCAATCAATGGGTATAGGTAACCTTTTAGGATACAATCATAATTCAGAAATTCCTGTGCTAAGATATTAACCATACGATCATGCCTTATATCTTACCTGCTCGCAAAGATGCGTGAAAGCAACCGTTCCATGTCTGGTAGCTTCACTAACTCTTTCCGAAATTCAAGTGCAAAAGGTAGATTAACTCCCTACAAATTCAAACTAATTTTCAGCTGAAATGTGGTGAAGGCTAATATTTCTGGAAGTTTACTACTAATATCACAAGATAGAATGTACCTTTAGAGCTGCTACTGCATCCTGACGTTCCCTAATGAGCTCTATATTATATAAAGGTCTTGCAAGCCATGTTTTTAGCAGTCTCTTTCCAAATGATGTCATACAGTGGTTTAATTGAGAATATAATGTCCTTCACACATACACACAAAAAAAATAAAAAATAAAATAAAAAGTACCATCTTAAGATATAGTTGATGGGAAAGAACTTTGAATCTTAAAATGCTATACATACTGTATTACATACCCTGAAGAACCTCCATTTCTGCTGTTCTCAAATATCTCTAAGTTCTCCACAGCTGCAGCATCAAGAACCATATATGGTTTTCGTGCTACCTCGCTCATACCAGAGCATGGCAGCACCTCATACTTCGCAAATCTAAGCAAAGTCTCATCCAGAAAAGCTTGCTTCAGGTAGAAAATAGAGCCACCAAGAGCTGAGAGTGCATAGGTGCCTTTCTCTCCTGCTGCCATAAGCCCAGACAAAACATCTGGTAGACAGTCCAGGGCCCCATCTACCTCAGAGGAATCAGTAGCATGTGAAGGTGAGTGACCATTAATACGCTTGTAGATACCTTTGATTTCAAACACAGTTTTTTCAGCATCCCAGAATTCTGAGAGGGGTGTCAACTCGTTAACTAAAGGACTTCTTGTATGCCTCTGCAGTACTCTCTCAGTTTCTGGGCTAAGTAGTTTAGCAGGTTTTATAATTTCTGCTGGTCTTAGTTCAGTCAATAAACAGCTCAAGACACTGCACTCCAAGTCATCGTCAAACTGGCAAACAGAAGGATAATTAGTCATATAGGAAATCTGAAAATAAGTGTCAATCCATAAAGTAGATACCAATATAATGGTCGAGCTTCAAATCAGTATTAATGACAAAACTAATACTAAATATCTGAAACAAATAGATGGCATTAAAAATATATATCGTGTTTTCATTTGTCAAAACATGGATTAAATGTTTGATCACATTAATCGATAGACTTGGCAACCCACCGACCTTATGTAAGTACGGAACTGGAGAGAGTACAAGTGAAGCAAGTTCACGCTCCACATCTATATCACAAATAATATATAGCAGTGCAAATCTTACAAACCTGTCCAAGAACAATCTTACTAGTAGCCACATCAACCACACAAACACCAAAGATCCGCTCATTTGCTGAAGTTTGGCAACATTCAGTCACAGCCATCAGGTAAGACGCGTCAGGATTTGCTGACAGCATTTCTCCCTCAGTTAGCGTGCCTTTAGTGACTACTGCACATATTTCTCGTCTGACAACCTATGAAGCAAAAGTAAAATATACATTTAAAGAAATAAAGCAAGAGTCCTAAATAAAAATAATGTACATTTGATAATATTGTCAATGATATATAGCACTGTACCTTATCTTTAGAACCTTTCTCTTTGCGACGGACCTCAAGCTGTTCAGGTGTCTCTGTTTGCTCCACAACAAGAACCCGGTAACCCTGCATAGTTCTGGCAGCTCAGATTGTATATATTTCTCACTAAAATATGAACTGCAGATTCAAATAAACACATTGCAAGACACGTAGACACCGTAACTTGATTAAATATTTAGGTTGACAACCTTTCTAGCCAACTTCTCGATATGCATTGAGAAGTTCCTCTCAGGAAATCCACAGTGTGGTTGTATTCCCTAGAAAGAAACCAAAAAAAATTATTTTAAAAACTGGACAACACAGAAGCCAATCTTAAATTAACAATAAATACTACGCCATAAGATTTCTAAATAAATGCTTCCAGTCAATCTCTTCTCCCTTCTGGAGCACTCTAGAATTTATAGGGTACAAGAAGCTTGTTGCTTCATTCAACCTAAATAAGATCTCCATAAATTGCAAATAAAGTTAATGCTTGCTGAAAGCATATAAACATATAAATACCTTCATATATTGTAAATCGAGTTCTTTTGCACCCACATGTGCGTCCATTTCAAAAAGCTCATAAAACTTGCCCATCTGTTTCAACAATGACATAAGTTTACCATTCCATAAAATGAGCGACTGTAAAAATATATGATGGCATCGGGATATATTCATGCAAACTACAGAATACCTTGAAAAATAGAACCTTGTCCATATGCTTTGACTTAAACTCCCACCATTGTCTCTGTTATGTTGAGAAAAAAATTACAGAAATGCAATGCAGGATCATTCCCAAGACAGCAATGAACCAGTGTACAGAGAAGAATATTACCTGACCACCTGTTAAACCCTTCATGAAATCAGGAGGCAAGTATAAAGTTCTTGGATCATAATTTACATCACCAGGACGTCTTTTATTGGAATCCCTACGGTCTCTGTTTAAGCAAAAAAAAAAAGTAATTCATCAAAATAATATATATATATATTGGGTAATAATGTCCATGATGCATCTCTACTCTATATACTTAAGCGTCTTTACATCTCCAGGATGGCTTCTATTGGCATCCTATTGGTCTCTATTTCGTAGAAAAAGTAATTCTTCAAAAGAATAAATACATATTGGGTGGTACCCTCCATGATGCATCTATTATGTATATTTTCAAGTGCCTTAATCAAAGGTATGGTACCTCATTCTCACAAAACTTTATTACGAACTCACATCAGCTGTAAAGTTGCAATAAGAACTTACTCTGCAAGGAAGCGGAACTTCTCTGCTTCTCGCGTGCCAAATCTCTCTGCAGCATCACCTATGAGACCATTGTCAGGAAGATGATATGCCTTTCCACCTGCAATATAACAACTAACTTCTATTACCCACCACATATAATCATGAAAATCTGTTGATGCCAATTTAAGACACATCCAAATCATAATACATAACATGAATATAGAAACCACGTTTATCCTCAAAATAATAAAATTGTACACCAATGAATTGAAAAACAAATTAAAAAGGTAATAACTATTTACGTTAAATCCAATGTTAAAAATATCATACTCCTATATGTTTATTCTTCTAGCAACATAACTGGTAGTGCACTTAGACACTTCTAGCAAAAAGAAAGAGCCACTAACAATCAATATTTCACACTTAGTTGCAAACAATTCAAAAATATCCAGCAGCCACTTGTCATACACAACAATCTCAGCTGAATACCAACTAAGAAAGGCACAGCAATTCATTCAAAATCAATGTATTACAACAAAATGCATGTCATTCATATTTCAAACATCAGATTTGAAGTTTGATCCAAACAAAATGGAAAAAAGAAAGCTTCAGACTCCACTCCATCACCTACTATCATTTTTATTCACAGGAGGCACAATCAGTTTGGCTCTGCTAACATCAGCTCCACTTTTACTCTTCTTACTAAACACTGATTCCACTCCTCCCCCACTCTTCCGCTTTTTCAAATCCAAGTTCTTTGCTACTGTCTTTGTAGCACTTTCAACTCCATCTTCCTCATCATCCAAATCCATATCCTCAGAAATATCCTCAACCACTTCTTCTTCCACATTCTTCCCCCAGTCTTCATCAGCAGAATCATCCCCACAACTCTCCAACACCTCCTCATCTTCATCTTCTATAACCGATACGCGACGCAACCGTTTAAACTTCTTCACCGGCTCATCAATCCACTCAATCTTCTCCTTGGAAAGATCCAACATTTCCTCTTCAGCATCGTCATACTGAACCAAATGCTGACCAGACACTTTATTGTAAGATTTAACACATCCTTCGTACCAGGATTTATCCAACGGCCAGTAAACCCTAATCCTCTTATCAACCACTTCATCATGGGGTAATTTCTTCCCAGTGGAAGAAAGAGATGGAGATGGAGACTGAGATGGTCCAATGACTAGGCGTGGCTTGCTGCGCTTAGATTGAAGAGGTGACGGAGTAGTTGGGCTAGGGCTTAAATTGGGGCTAGGGTTAGGGTTTTGTTTGGGTTTAAATTTGGAGACAACAGAAGACGGGGAAAGGGTGGGGGTAGGGGTAGTGGAAGAAGATGATTTGGTGAAGAAAGATGTGATTTGGCGTTGTGGATTGACCAGCGGCGATCGGCCGTTGGTCGTCCGACGGGAAGCTGCCATCAGAAATGTAATATATTGGAGTTAATAGAGAGAGAAAGAGAGGGTAGATCGGGTGATACAATGATGAAGAGACTGAGAATATGTGATGGGTTTGGGATGAAATGGGGAACTTGATTAAAGGACGAGGTGAAAATGGCGGGAATACACGCCAAATTCCCGGGAAGTTTTTCAGTCGGGGGTAACTTTGGCGGGAGTTTTCGGGGGAATTACTTGCGGCGCGTGCTCGACGGTCGGTTTATAGTTTTGTGAAATTAATTAATTTGTGCCACATACGGAGCATTAAGAGAGGTGAAGTCGAAAAAGTAAAAAAGACTATTTATTCTTTTTAATATATTATTTTGAAATATAAAAGTACGATTTATTATTTTTTGATAAAATATCAAAATATTATCATCTTGCCATAAACCATAATAAAATAATTCTTATATTTAGTTATAAAACTACTCTTCTATGACATTTTTGTAGTAGTTCATTGGTACAAATTATAATTTATTTTAGAAAAAATAAATTTTTATAACATGTGAATAATAAATTATAAAAGACATATAACATTTTAATATATATTTAAAAAACTGCTGACAATATACTTTTTCTTTTTAGCTTGTATGAATTACAAGTTTATTTCATAAATTTTTATTTTTATTAAAATTATTTCCACTAACCAAATTCAGCCTTAACCTGTTTTTAATGTTATTTATTGCAAATAAGTTGGTTTAAAAGAATATGTGTCAAACACAAGTTACAAGTTATTTTTCAATAAACGGTTTATAAGAGAGACGACCCAAAAGAATAATATAAACAACTTTGTAGTAGAAAAGTAAAAATTATCAGAACCAAAAGCCAACCCTTTCAAAAGTTTCAATTATAATTAAACTTTTAATGCAAGGTAAATATAGTTTCTCTAGAAAAAATGTTTCTTCTATGGTTCTATAACTGTGCCATCTGGCATCTTGTCCTACAACAAAATGGTAACAGATTCATCCTACAAAAATGGATTCAGTGATTCTGAAAACAAAATGACGCCTGTATAAATATAGCTACTCTATCTTTGACAACGTTTTGGCAAACCACTTCGATAAACGTGTCACTTTTCTTGAAATTTCCACATCTTTCAGACAAAAATCTCGGGCATTTTTTAGCATCACGATGATGTCATGCTCCAGTGATTTCAAGCTCCGATAGTAGTGATTCTGTAACCTCAGTTCGATAATTTCCATGGATAATGGAACTGGATACCTGCAGAAAATACATTGAGCCAAAGAAAGAGAAAAACACGACTATTACTACTACTTCTGTTCTAAAATTAGAGATAGGTTTTTATTTTAGAATCATAAAACACTATTGTATTCCTAATTTATCATTTCATTAGAAATATAGATGAATTTTACATCATTTCCTAAAAAAATTGTTTTAAAACACAACTTTCCTTTTCTGTCAAAACAGTAATGGAACATCAATTTTTAAAAGTCGTCTTTTAAAAGTATCTCTAAATTTGAAATGGAGAAAAATTGTTTAAGAATGGGTTAACCATAAAGTACATGCACAGTTACAGGTTAATACCCGCCATACCCTTCTTAGATAAGACCTCACATAAAGGCATTCTTCAGTAAGCCCCCCACTCCACAAAAAGAGTCTCATTTGAAAAATAAATAAATATTGTAACACTATCATGCCATCAGTACTAATTTAGAGGTAAACATGGGATAAATATCTATCCTTAAAGTTTGTACATTTCTGATTTCTCAAGGTAAATTTTACGTGGAACGGAGGTGGTAACTTTGCAATAAAATCCGTACTTATCAAGAACAAAAACAGTATCACCAAAGTGTAGCCATAATTGGCCGAAAGGAAACGTTAAAAGGCCCAGTAAAAAGGAATTACCTGTTCATGTATTCTGATCTTTCGGTCACTTGTTTAAATTTCAGAACCCCATATTTATCCTGAAACAGTAGCAGTAGATTCAATTACAACCCTATTTTTTTCTTCTTGCACTCTATATCAGAATAACAGAAGCTTCAAAAGGAAATAGTATAGAAATTAAAAAAAATATGGAAATTACTAAAGAAAGGAAAGAACCTTTTCGCTCACTGATTTCCATAACTTAGCCAAGTAATGCAACATCCTGTCTCTGGTCTGACCATCAATACAGGGCTGGTCCCACCGGATTTCAGGATCATGTAGTTCCCAAGGACAATGAAAATGAGAAAGATCATTATCATTCTTATATTTAATTTCAAATCTTTCCCATGGGCTACCAAGGAAATCAATAGATTTGTCTTTGGAAGAAATAATCCGACCTTCCCACCAATTACCACCGTTCTCACTCTCATCCCTCCACCAGACCTGACATTTATCTCTAAGAGCCCAATTTCTATCAATAGCAGCATCATACCACGTTTTCTCCACGATAAAATCGGGGAAATCACTCAACTCCGGTAGGGTTAATTTAAATTTTTTGCCAAGCAAACTTGTAAAAGAATCTATAAATTTAAGAGTGATTTTACAACAGGTGTCCCCCGAACCAGGAACTTGGGCATAATCAAGGTCATCAACCAAACAAGTTTCCACAGCTCTGATGCTTTCTCCAAACAATTTCCAAGGACCTGTATTGCGTGAGGAGGTTTTTTCCATATACTCTTGATGCCCCTGAGAAACACGCAATACCAAGTTATAACTTCGCAATATATAAATTTAAATTTTTTTTAAGCAAATAAAATTTAAAATTTACACTGGATACCTGTCTTATGTACACAACTTCATCACCTAGCTGAGGGATATAGCGATAACCATTCTCATGCTCAGTTAATAATAGCCAATTAGATTTTCGTAGTGAGATTTGGTTATTATGATTATAATTGTCTCTATTGTTTCCAGTAGGCCTAGATCTGGTAGTCATTTTTGAAGTTGATGCCCATTCGTCTGATGGGGGCCGCTCAAGTGTTCTTATGGAGTACTTTCCAGCATGTTTTGATCTCCCTATCGAATGGCCCACATCATTTGTCTCCCCTGAAGGTGCCTTCAACTTCAAGGACCTTGTTCTGGCCTTCGAAGTAATTTCACCCATTTCACCGTCATAACCTTCTGGATTGATACTAGACCTACGCAAACTTGGTCCATCAGGTACTCCCAAATTAAGATTCTTAAATGAATTACTCCGAGATATTAAATCACCTCCAGCAGAATTTAGTCTCAAACTGTTCGTTGATTTAATCCTTAATTTTATGCGTGTAGGGTTCCTTTTAGGCTCAGGAGAGCGGCTTGTGCCCACACCCAATTCATCATGACCTCTACCATCAGATTCAGTACAATCTACAGAACCCCCGTTGACTTTTTGACCTGAACCACGGAAAGAACTCTCATGGTATTCACTACAAGAATCCACTGGACCGAGATCTTCTGCCTTTGACCGCTTGGAAGTGCGACCCCACCCGGTTTTGGCATCATTGCGACCCGCAGATGTCTCAATACGATCCTCAGCTATTTGATGTTCTTCACTATTTCTAAATTTCTTAGAGTTTTGGTTTTCAGACTGCTCAACATCAATTACATCAGCCGAAGTTTCTTCATTGGGTCTAGAAAATGAAGAGGATGCATGGGACCCATTCTGATTGCTGCATTGGGTTGAGCTGATTTCGGAAGGCCCAGATTTTTTGTGGTCCCGAAGTGAAATTTTCAAGACCAATCTCTTCCCGATATCACCGTTCATCTGATTTTGAACTTCATTGGGTTCAACTTTGGGATACTCTCTATGCACAATATGCAAGTTCTCATCGGGATCGTCGTTCTGGATATTTGAGTCTTGCTGCAATGACTCGCTTTCCGACGACTCATCTTCATATTCATCTTCTTCGTAGTCATCTTCATCTTCTTCGGCACTTGAATCTTCCGAAATCTTGGCAAGAAAATTTTTACTACTGCGTGCAGCAACTCGCTGAGGTCTTGATGCTGACATTGTTGCGAGTGACTTCTTTTTCATGGCTTTGCGGCCATGTCTAGATTTCTTACTGGGCCTCTTGCTGATAGAAGGGCCACCATCATGCTCGCCCAGTTTCCTCCTCTTACCACGCCTCCCAGAAGAAGTCGTTAATTCAACCTAAAAAAGAACAAGACTTATTTCATTAAGAGAGAGAGAGAATTATTTCACAGCCAGTGAATGCAAGAGTAAAAACTGATATTTACCTCTTCTTGGTTTTTCCTTTTTGATCTGCGAAGGCCATCTCTGCGCCTACGTTCAACCTTGTTATCTCCTTCACTACACTCTGGATCACTAGAAGAATCATTACTTAAACTTCCTTTCTCATCTCCGCTGGAAACTTCGTCGGTAACATTGTACTCTGAATCAGAGTCATCATTGATGATATCATTTTCCGGTTCAAAGAACATGGCATCTGTGAAGTCCGGCAGTGGCTCAATCACTATGTCCAAGTCTGCTAACGGTAATAATTGATATTCTTGACCACCCAGGCCAATATCTGTGCCCACAGCAAATTTCATGGACGATGGACGCCATTCGATACCCAGTGCACCGAGCCTACGTCGCTGGTAGATATTTTGATAAGGTTCTGTATATGGAATCATACCTGAATTTCAGTAGAGAAACGATGTGGTGAGTAATATATATCATCAACAAAATAAAATAAAATATTATATTATATAAGAAGAGAAAAACCTTGCAGATGATTAAAATGTAAACGTACTTGAATCACAAAGAGGGTCTTGAATATTCCTTCGATATGGAGCAAGTTGTGTCTCCTGCAGAAGGTGTAGTAAGATGTGTTAAGCTGCTCTAAAGCCTTAAATGTTGCGTTTTGTTCCTATTCCTTAAGGAAAATGAATGGAATGAAATTTTATATTGAAATTGAGTGGTGATTGGAAGGAAATTTGTTGTTAGTCCTAAAATTCTTGTTGAAAATAAAGAGGGTGAGGGAATGAAGTGAATGCTTATTCCTTTTGGAGGAGGTGAGTTTCATCCATTCCATTCCTTCCCTCATTTTCAACTTAAATTATAAGGTTAGCTAATCATTTCATTCCAACTACCACTCAATTTCAATGTAAAATTTCATTTCATTCATTTTCCTTAAGGAATGGGAACAAGACGCAACATAAGAGATTAGAGAGGGCACAACATTGCCTTACTTGTTGGAGAGATAAACTAAGCTTTTCCTTTTTCTTTTGTTTTTGTTAATTTACTCAAATATATATCAGGCTTGAAGATAGCGAAATCCAACAAATTATACTCCATTAGCCCCAAAATAAGTGAATTGGTCAACTAACCTGGTCTACAACATTCCCGTGCGTGTCCTGAATGAGGGGCCGGTAATCCCCAAGGAAGAACTGTTGGAAAACGTAAAGCCCAGTAATCAAAAAACAGTTGAACAAGATTGGGTAATTTTCAGATAAAAATACCCAGGGACCATAGCAAACCATATACCTGGTCATATTTGGCATCCTTTTGGGATTCTCCTTGGCCTGTGTTTAACAGATAAATTTGTCCAACATCATCTGAAAGTACAATAGACGTCCCGTCCCTATGTTACAAAGACAAGAGTAAATAAGCTCAATATAATTATTCAAATAGGGGTATAATAAGATGGGACTCGTTTGCCAATACAAATAATGAAAGAAATGATGGAAAGGATTAGGTTCTCTGCTAATTACTTACGGAGAAAACTTTCCATCGACCAACTTAAAGCGTCCAATTTCGTATACGCGAATAGGATTGCCTTCCCATATCTGAAAATGCAGCATATTAAAATATATCTCAATAAACAAGGAGCATTGGCGGATAATATTGCAAAAAAAGAATAAGAAGAAGAAAAAAACAAACTTACATCCCACACAATTGTTTTCCCGTCATACCCAGCACTCATAGCGATTCTGGGGTTGAAAGGATGAACATCCAAAACATATGTCTGCCAAAAGGATACAAAGTAAAGCAGCATGATACCGATCAAAATAAATACCACAGCCACAAAGACAGATACTGCATACAGTATAGTAATGATCCAAGGTAAAAATAGATTCCACAGTCAAGTGAAATCAGCATATTCATTTACCTCAAGTTGATTTTTCAAGAAAAGAAAGTAGAACACCACTTACAGATGCACTGTGACCAGTCAAAGAATGCACCAAGCTACCATCACTAGCATTCCAAACACATATTCTGCAATCTGCAACAGATCAAATAATACAAAAGAGATTGGGCATCAATAAAAGTTTTAAGCTTTTATACTTCCAAAAATCAACTCAAGACAGAAACTACGACAAAATAAACATTGCCTACTTGTATATTTATATAGATATGCAGACGTAATTTTCACAAGGATAAATGCATCAGGCACACGTAATTTTCACAAGGATAAATGCAGACGTGTGAAGTGGAATAATACCCATGATGGCCGCAAGC